>PISX010000573.1:0-134408 GCA_004024625.1 Mellivora capensis
GGGGGGGGGGTTGCAAGATCTGACACGTTGCAATCGGACCATTCTCTCTCTCTCTCTCTCTCTCCCGTCTCATTGATCTTCCTACTTGTTCGGACAGATTAAACAGCCTGGCTTTCTCCAGTCCATCGCTTTATCTGCCTCGACCCCTTCCCCCTTCTCACAGCTCTTATTTGTGAGCACCGTGCTGGAGACGCCGCACACGCGTGCCCCCGTTAGGACGCGGAGTCGACTGCCTGGAGGACTGGGGGACCCAGCAGGCAGGGGCAAAAATGAAACAAACAAATACAAAAAGGAGGCCAGGCCCGGTGGGGCTCCCGGCACCCCCCCCCCCACCAAACATTGCTCCCCACCTGAACCGAAGAGAAGGGGTGGGGGGTGGGGGCAGGAGGACGGCAGAAATCGACAAGGCAGGCGTTTGCCTTCCTCGCCAGGCGCGCTCACTCGTAAGTCGTCTCGCGGAAAATAAAGAAACCGCACACAACAGCCCACACCTTCTTCCCCAACTATTGTTTCCTGCGAGATCCCAAAGTTTCCTTTTAGCTGTGTCCCCCTCGCCAAGTTTCCCGGGCGCAGGACGGCGGGTCCGGGGCGAGCTGCTGGTGCTGCCTGGCCCAGCCGGCCTGTTTGGGGGAGGGGGACGGCAGCACCCCAGGGCAGCCGAGGTGCTGGGGGACTGTATCCGCGGACGCGATGGCCTGAGCCCTGCCGCGAGAGGGGAGGAAAAAGCACAGTAGACAGGAGGGAGAAGCAGAACCGAGTCAGCCGGATCAAGCCCACGCCGCGGAGGGCTGTTTGGTTGTTGTGGTGGTGGTTGTTGTTTTTGTTGTCGTGTGTGTCTCTGTGTGTATGTGTGTGCGTGCGTGTGTGTGTGTTTTTTCTCGAACCGCTGAGCTCTCCCTACGATTTCCAACTTTCGGCTTCTAATCCCCACCCCACCCAGGAACGAGCGACAGAAAAACAACACTTGTCTGCCCGAGAAGGCTGGGGGGGGGGGAGAAGGAAGAAAGGCGACCTCGAAGAGATGAGCTCTGGGCTCAGTTGTCAGCAAACAACACTCCCCGGCTTGCTCCCCGCGGTCCTCCCAGCCTCCGGGAGACGGACAGACGGACGCACCAACAGGCCCCCCCACCCCCCCTCGTCTTTGTTACATCTTTAGCAGCTTTTGTGCGTGCGTGTCCTTTCTCCGGTGTCATCGGCTTTTCTGCCGAGGGCTGGATGTGTGTGTTGGCGGGAGGGGGGCGCGGGCCGAGCACGCGACAGGGGTCGCCCAAGTGGTTGAGGAAGAAAGAGCCGGGCGCCGAGGAGGAGCCGGGGCCCCTAAACTTACTTTTGTTTTCTTTCTCGATCTGCTCCAGGTAGCTGGCGGCCTCGAGCAGAATCTGCACGTTCTGCAGAAAAGTGTTGATGTGCTTCTCCATCGAGTTCTCGCTGGTGTTGAAAATGTCCGAGAAGGGGCACCTGAGCTTGGCCCCCGCGGGCTCCTCGGGCTGGGCCGGGGGCTGGGGCGCGGCCACCGCCGGGGGCGCGGCGGGGGCCAGCCCCGCGCCTTCACAGCGCGCTTCCTTGCGCGGCCGCCCGCGTTTGCCCATGGAGGAACCGGGGTCCGCGGAGCTGGTCCTCTTTGGGGGCTGCGCTGCCCGGCCGAGCTCCGGTCCCCAGAGGAGACCCGGCTGGCTGGAGCGGAGGAGGCGCCGAGGCTAGGAGGCGACCTGACTTCCCGAGCCTCGGCGCGTTCAGTTGTGTGTGTGAGTGTGTGTCGGTCTCGCAGTGGGTCTGTGTGTATGGGAGATTGAATGAACCTACAGGACAGACGGAGGCGCTCTGGCGCCTGGGTCCTAGTGCGAGCCTGTCGCCATCGGACCGGTCAAAATAAAAGGTGGAGACAAGCGAGGCAGGGACCGCCCTCTGCCGGTCCCCGCACCTTCCCCGCCTCTCCCCAAATATTACCTCAGAGTAGAGCGCTGTATTTCAACACGAATGGAAAAAATACTCGATGCCTCTTAGTGGACCTGCATAAAAACAAACTAGTAAGCTATTTTTTTCTTCACGTAAAAATAAGACCTCGTAAAGGGCCCAGCACAATGCCTCGCACATGGTGAGTGGGTCCCCATTAAATGGTAGGTGCTAGGACTTTTTTTTTTTTTTTTAATAAAAACCCAATCCAAAAAACCCCATCACATGTAACCTGAAGTTTCCTCCCCGCAATTCACACAGCCGGGAACAGACATGTGTCTTCACCGGATCAAATGAAATCCCCAGGCCACCAAATCCCAGTTACAGATTTACTCACTCTTTCTTTCTCCCTTCAAATGCAAAGTTATTTTCCAGGAAGGGGGAGGAGATGTAAGCATCTCTCTCCACACTCCTCTTCCCAGCCTTGGTCCAGCTGTGCAAAGCTCACACTAGGGTGCCTCCACACCTGGCACCCTTTTATTTGACAGAGCAGCAGAAATGGTAGCCTGGGACACACACACACACACACACACACACCCACTGCCCACCCCAGCTGAATTCCGCCTTTTGGCTCTGAAGACTCCTACCCATTGACATTGTTGTTTTTACTGCTGCTATCACCTAGTCAGGATCTGCGGGGAAACAGGGATGTTTTCCAGGCTTGGGAGAGGTACAGTGGGAGTCAGAGGGATAGCTGAAGGCCGCGAGGGAGTGTCACAGAGAAGGGTTTCAAATCCAGCTCTGAAGCTCACAGGCTGTGTGAGTTCAGGCAAGTTCCCTAACCACTCGTGGCCTGTTTCCCCATCCATGAAACTCTGATAAGTTTCTTGTGTTGATTAAATCATATCTGCACTTAGCACACTACCTGACCCATGGTAAGATCTTTTTCTTTGAATCCAGACCAGATAAGAGCCTGGGTCCCCTACTTGCATCTAAGGGGTGGGTGCGGTGGGGGACAAGCTGCAGGAAACAAGGCTCTTCTGCACTGTTTTCTCTGCAACAAGCCCATCTAAATATTGTCACCTTGCAAAGCCAACTGGAATTTTCCTTCAGGGGAACCATTTACGTAGAAGACACATTAAATACTGCCCCCTGCAGTTGAGCAAGCCAGCCATCGTGCTCAGAAGCAGCTTCCTACGCATTTGTCTGGAAAGACCCTTATTAGAAATGGAAACTTTTTTAAAAAGGAGAGAAAGCACATTTCTTTGTAAAACATTCATTAGGTAAAACTTAGAGTACACATACCCTCACAGAACCTTCAAGAAAGTCTTGTGTACTTTCAGAATATAGTAACCTGCTGCTGAGAGGACAGGAGCAATCAGTAATTGGCATTTTAAAGCCAATGTATTCACATTTTGGACCATAATATAATCATACTACACATACTGTCTGTCCATTTTCTGTCCTGAGATAAATTTTGCATGGTTGAGCTCTGCATCCTTTAGCTAGGATTGAATAAAGGCTCCTAGGAGCTATGAAATAAAAGTTCACCTTCCATTATCAGAACAACTACTGACTTTTTGTTCCTGTTGGGACCACAACCTGAGTAACTCATGTTTAAAAGCCTGTAAGTATAAGGACTTTAGGAAGGTATAGTCTCAAACAAGTTTTATCTAATGCCATCTTAAAAAAACTAGCATTTGTATAAAACAGCCCCAATCTCCCTTGACCCAAGGGAAAAATGATAGTGAGACAGTGAACCAGCTAAGCCCGAAGAAAACCTGAGTTTTCACCCCGGTGGGCACACCAAATGTGTACATATGCAGTACTGTGCCCTACACATATGTCTACACACACTGGCCAGGAGAGGCACACCTCACCCATGAGTGCCGGGGCAGGGAGGGGGGCTGGGAGTAGGGTGTTTTGTAATTATTTATTTATCCCTTTTCATCTCTCATAGGTCTGTGAGCTTCAGAAAGCCCAGTGGGAATCTTCAAGCTGGGCCACGGATCCGACCAAAGCCAAGATAAACAATGGCTTGAAGAAAATCGACAAAAAAGTGCTGATTTGCACTATTCCCACAGTCAGCCACAGCCCCCTCCACCATTCCCATGGAAAACACCACTGCTGGTGCCAAATCAAGTTTCCCCCCCTTCATAGGGGCATTGTTTTTTGTTATTATGTGAGTTCTTAGCTTCAAACAATGGCACCACAAGAGACACAGTGGAGGCAGGAGAAATGCCTTTTTGTTCCACTAAGTCTGTGCTATTGTGCCCCAGACTCTAGCCCACACATAGTACACTTGCATATATTCATTTTGGTAACATGTATGTGGAACGAGGAATGTGCCAAGCTAAAGCTCCAAGCCCTGTTCCTTGTTTGGTTTTGTTGGTTTTTTCCAGAGCCCATCAAGTGTTAAATCATGTCTGCGTCTTATTGCTCTCTCCCCCTTCCCACACCATCCCTCAATTAACAGTTCCTCTCATAAAGTTGGTCCCCACAGAAAGAGTGGCGTTTCAGGGCTAATTCCACAGGACAGCCATCCAGGACGCTGGCTTCCCAGCTCAGCTCCATTCCCCATTAGCTTTGCTTCCCAGGAGGAGCTAGTCAAGCCTTTCGCACCTCACTTTCTCCGGGGCTTTGACTCTGTAAATAAACAGGCCGCTTTGGAAACTTGCTGGCAATTTTTGCAGAGAACAGGTAGTAGATGAGAAGGCAGCTGGCCTGAGGAAAATATGGGAACTCTCTGAAAGAAAAGTAGTGATTTTTTCCAGTGCCAAGTGAGGCCAGCCAAGATGCTCCCAGAAGCCCAAGATAACTTGGAGGCCCATTCCGTCAGGGTCCTGTTTTCCCAAACTTCTATTTTTCTGCTTGGCCTCTCTGCCTGTTGGTAATATCCTTCCATCAACCTTGTTTGCATACTAAAACAAGATCACTCTCACCTGCGTTTGCCTCTCTTTCCCTCCATTCTACAAGCTTACACCAAAAGGGTTTGTTTTGCCTGTTAATTCTGTCTTCAGGTACTCGGAGACCAGTTGATTACTGAGACACAAGGAGAGTGACCCTCAGACCTCCCCATTCTGCATTTGGATGGGATTTTTGCTGTCCTGGACCATTTGGGCTCTCCCAGGCTTCTCAGCCCTGCTCTTCCTTCTTACCCCGTCTCCCTTCCCCAGCCTTTTCTGACTAAGTCCACCACTCCAATGTCTAGCTTGCCCTTGGAGCTTGCCAACATGGCCAGGCCAGGTTCTTCTCTGCTCTTTGACCTGTGGCCTTTGTACTCAGGCTTGATAAACACCATCTAGAGATCTTCTGTCCCCCGCATTGTCACTTGAGTCCTAATTCCCCAGAGCTTTCCTACCTAAGTTTTTCCTGAGCACCTTTCCCTTGGGAAAGGGATTGTCTATCAGTGAGCTGAAAGTTGGCTCTTCTTTCCTTGGAAGCCCATATCTTGGTTTCACCTACTAGGAGGGAGAAGTGGTTTCAAGGGAAGTCCAGGAATAGAGATTTAGGGACTGGTAAGACATGAGCACAATGGAGGAACAAGGAGAACTGTGAGGCTCTGCCTCTCCCACTGGCTCCTGAAACAGCCTTAAAAGTGCTGACCAGGCCTCCTCTGACCACTCCGCATGCCCCCACCCCCACCCACACATTCACCATCGGGTGTAGACATGGACAGAGGATAAATAGTCTCCACCCTACATTGGAACTCACCCGGGTGTCACCTGCTCCTGGGGCATTATCTCTGCTCTTCTGGACTCTGCCTCCCTTCTCCTGGACCTCTGAGGTTGCCAGGCTCTTCCTGTCTCAGCCACCTCCTGGGCTTCTCCTATGCAACACCCAGTACTTATAGGGTTCATTAGATTATGAGCTCATCAAGGGCAGGGAGCACGCCTTCCTTCCCTGACATCCCCAGCCCCTGGCACCCTCGCAAAGCATGTGTATGGCACAGAATGGGGGCTTAGGCCCCAAGGGTCAGGGTAATGAATGCACTCCTGCCTGGCTGGAACCTTGGTGCCTGTCCTTCCTGGCTTCCTTGCTCCAGCGTGGCAAGAGGAGGCATTTGACACTGTCTGCAAAACTATTCCTGAGTCACTCACATTAAAGTTTAAATATCAAAATGCTGTCTGTCCAGAAGCCAGAAACCCACTGAGCCACATGGTTGAGGTTCCTTTCCCCAGAAGTGCAGAGGCTCGGTCACTCTTTACCCTGTTCTTACTGCTCTATGTATCTGGTAATAAGATGCATCTGCTGGAAATTTTTCAAAAATCGCCAGATGATGAAAGCAATGGCCTGAGACCAAAGTAGGAATCATACAGAGCTTCCCGCCGCCACCCCCCCCAGCATACAAATTCTCATGGTAGGGTTTCTTCTAGCAGAAGAGGGTCCTTCAGGACTCTCTTTTCTTTAACATCTCTGTGTTACAAAAAATGCTTTCAGCAAAGATTCTAAATTCATGTATATTAAGGTACCAGGGACTGACATCAGCTTAGATAGAATCATTACCAAAGGCTTTTGGAATTAAACGATGGTGGCCGGTGCTTTAAGCTAAAGGAATGAAGTTCCAGTGGTGAAATATTAGGCATCAGGAGGTAGAAGGAGAAGGCAGTATTACGGCAGCAAATGATCCTCCTCCTGATTATTAGCTGGCTGAACTCGTGTAAGTCACTCAACCTCTCAGAGCCTTGCTATTCTCACCCACCAAGTGGGAAGAACAATGTTGACCTTGTTGATGGGGTGCATATGAAGGAACTTTGGAAACTGTGAAGTGTTGTGCACATATCAGCATAGTATTAGGTGAAGAGAGTCCTGAAAGATCTTCAGGGAAAATAAAAACAATGACAAAAAGGTGGGGGAAGAGTTAGAAACCTAGAGTTTTGGGCCAGCTTTCCCATTGCACTGCTGGGTAATTCTGGATAAATATATATAACTTTGGGCACGGCAGCAGCAGTGTCCTCACCTAGCCTGTTTTCTCTTTCTCCTTTTTCCATCTCTCCCGTGTGAGACCGCACTGTTTGCTGATCCAGAGCTCGGTTCTCATGGGTGAAAAGGTCGATGAGTCACAAATTGGTGTATTTATCAGGAATAATGGATACATGAGCACATACTCAACACATGGATTAATTCATCCCATCGGAAGACATAGCCGTCCATGTGTCGGGCTCGCTCTAGGCACAGGGACACAGCAGTGAGCCAAGAGTCATACCGCCACCCTCATGGGACTTATCTCTCACGCAAGTATATACATAGAAGACAGAGGACCAGTTGTAAGCATACAGAGAGATAGATAGATAGTCCCATGTATGCACAGAGAACAGGCCTCTTTACTCCTGTGTCTTTCAGAAAACGAAATGTAAATCTTAAGTTGGAGCCAGAATATGAGATTCCTCCAGAGAACTGTGACATCCTCTTACGCATCACAGAAATAATCATAAACAAGAGTGAGGAAGGGATTGCCTTCTTGTTTCCCATTCTCTCTTCTTGCTTGCATTGGAAATTATTTTTTGTTTGCACACAACTGGCCCTGTGCGTGTTTCCACAGTAATAGGTAAGGAATACTACATTATATATCAGAATAGTTAATTAAAAAAAAAATTCATGTCGCCCTATTTCAGAGAGTCCTGAAGGTCTCGCAGATACGTGTGGTCTGCCAAAGATTCACGTCAAAACAACTGTCTAAAATTATAACCTACCTGGAGAAGTCAGAAATGTAATCAGAGGCTATTTCCATATAACTACACCCTGAAAACACCCATCCCAGACAGGCCGGCACAGGAGAATAACATGTTGGCATATAGTTGCAAGAATCTGTCTTAGACTTTTGATACTTAATCGCATCATTGTTAAAGTTGAATTGAGTAGAACCTCCCCAGCGCAGAGGCAAGAACTGGGAAATTCTCTTTTCATTTTCTGGTCACTTTTCAAAGTCTGGGAGGAACTAGGCACTAGCAAATCTTAGACTGAATTGATGTTAAGGAAAATGTTTTCTCATCTGGTTAGTTTTAATTTTACAACCTTTGGGTGCGGGTGGTTTTGAGTTTATTATACAAACACGTGATGGGGTCCCAGGTTATTTTAGGGATACTGCGGAAATGAGAGCTTGTATTCGTAGAATGCTCATGATAGTCCAGGCCCTAGTCTCCAACCACACTTTTATTTCATCTTTGTAATCATTCCGTGAGTGATTATTCTCACCCCCATTCGACAGATGAAGAAATGATGACTGAGGAAAAAGAGGTGACTTGCCCCAGAGGACACGGCTAGCACGTGGCAGAGGTGGGCACACCATCGTCTCCAGCCTGGCACAGCAGAACATTCCTTCTTCCTGTTTCTATCCCGCTTACCTTCATTTGGTTCTGCGCGTTTGTCAGGTGGTAGTTTATGTGGTCTTGCTAATTGGGTTTATGTGCATAGCAAGGGTGCCTATTCCAAATCCTTATTCAAGTATAGACTGAAAATTTCTCCAGTAGAGGACACTTGGGTTCTCCCTTCTGTGAGTTTTTCCAGAGCTTCCACAGCATTTCCAGCAATGCCTAAAAATGCCATGAAATGCAGAAAAGTGTGCAATGGACGTTGACAACTAGGAGCTCAGCACACAGGACCCGCTCAGGGAGTAGGAAGAACCATCGGTGTAATTCATCAGATATCACCGATCTCCCCCAGGCTAACCTCTCACACTCTGTCCTCGCTTTTACACAATTCACTCTGCTGCTGAGTTAGATGACAGAGAGGAGGTGCTGCGAAACCTCATGAATTTGCTGCCCGGGCCAAAGGCTGTGAAGCTGGGAGCAACACACAGTCCATTTGGAAGGATTGTTGGTTCCATAGGACAAGGTTCTCAGCCTGTGCCTCTGCCTTAGAACAACCTAGGGATAGGCCTGCCAGATTTATCAAATGCAAATGCAAGATGCCCAGTTAAATCTGAATTTCAGATGAACAAGGAGCAATGTTTTAGTGTAAGTATGACCCTTGCAATGTTTGGAACATACTTAGACTAAAAAGCATTTGTTGTTCATCTGAAATTCAAATTTAAATGATCGTTCTGTATTTTATCTGGCAACTTTAATTGGGGGGAGATTAAGGGCAATTCAATTAGAATCTCTGGGAATGGGGTTCAGATACCACTAATTTTAAATGTTGTGTGCAGCTATGTTTGAGAATTACTGCAAGAGGGCACCTAAAATCTTGAAGGGTGATGGAGGGGAAATTGAGCTTGGCTCAGGGTGGGCAACCCTTGTGCAGGAGGTGATGGAGATAAAACAAGCATGGAACAAGCCTTATCTGCCCAAGGTTCTGCCTTCCTAGGGCTCAGCTGGGCTCTATCCCAGCCACCACGCCAGATGAGCTCAGCGTGGAGCTGGACGGGGCTGCCAGTTTCACATCCTAGGGCCACACTAAGGGGCTCACCACCATCTCGAGGGAGCTTGGCCACCTCGAGAGGCACCAATCCTCCCTTATCCCCTCCATCCCCAAACAGCTAGCTAGCACCAATCAGATTTCATTTCCTTTGTGTATCTAAGTTAATCAGGCACCCAAATCTCTACTGTGACTCCGAGAGCTGAGGGCCATCTGCTTTGAGAAATGATACAGCACAGGACTTAAAATCTTGGGGTTTGGAGATAGGCAGAGATGGGTTCCAATTCTCCTTCTGCCATTTATTTAGGTATATAAGCTTGGGCAAGTTTATAACCTCTCTGAATCTCAGGTGCTCATCTACAACATGGGAATGATGACTGTACTTAGCTCACAAGGTGATTGTGAGGATCCTGTGGGACAATGGCCATGGAGAGCTTAGCTCAGGGCCCAGCACGCATCATTCAGTAAGTAGCTGTCATTATGATTTCATTGCTGCTGCCTCCCCCAGATGCCTTCTGTGGCAAAAAGAGATAATGGGGGTGGGGCAGCATTGCAAACCGGATCTCAGAGCCTGGGCTCTGGACCCCCTTGGTCTCACCTTTCTCTCTGAGCCCTTGACCAAGTCTTGTAAGATAGGATTACTCATAGCATAAAGGAAAGGGCTAAATTCCTGTTGCAATTTTATCACTAACTGGTCATGATCTTAGGCAGGTCCTTGCACTTCTCCAGGCTAAGTTTCTTCACCTATATAATGGATATAGGGCAGGTGGTCACTTCTATTCATAATACTCCGTGATCAGCTCCCTTGTACAAATTCTGGCCTTCACTCCACAGACACTCTTCCCAGAGAATTAAGATTCTTTTTCTGTCTGTTCTCAGGGTTCTAAAGGGGAGCAACCATGTTCACTCAGGGTGGAGAGCTTTGAGACTTGTGGGTTTCCTGCCCTCTCCTTAGGTATGTATATACTTCTGTTTTGTAAAAAGTACAACGTACTCTCTCCTTTAAGTTTTGTTTTTTCCCTTCGAAGAATGGAGGGAAATTTTACCTTCACTCTCTCTTGGGTCCTTCTTCAAGGTAACCAACACTGACCACTGCCGTAGTCCCTGGGTGCAAATGGAATTGCAAATGGGCTATTTTGAGGGTGTCATTCAAAAGCCGAAGGCCTCCAGCCCCAAATTGGGACACCCTTGATGCACCTGTTCTTTTTCTCTAAGGTAATCCTTTCCTAATCCTTTTCCAAATTTTACCTGCCATTGAGAGTCCACTGCTGTTGTCATTTTTGAAGGAGAAACCTGTTTTTCAAGTGATAATTGCATTGACCATCTGTCTCCATTAGCCATACCACCCCCCATCTTTCTCTAAACCCCTAAATGACTGAAATAATAGTGCAATAAAAAAATCTAGTTGCAACAGATAGCTTTTTGTCCATGCATGCTCAATATGAGAAAGGACCTAAGAGCAACCAGGTAACAGTAGAAAAATCTTTGGCTTCCAGAAGTTTTCCTGCCACAGGGCTCAGAGCTGGAGAAAGAGCTGGCTCTCACCTCCAGTGAAGGAAATCATTTTATTAGTGTGGATCCCAAGGAGGGGCTGTACTGTTTTTTTTACAAGGGGACTTAAGTGGCTCAAGTCATGTTGCTGGATATTCTGAGAGCATGCCCATTTCCATTAGGGCTTGAAATAAAGTCCTAATCAAAGTGGTCATGAACTCCTTTTGAAGTTACACAGGAAATCTCTGGGAAACACATTTAAAAAGACTCTAGTTCAAAGGAAACTCCTCCTTTATTAATAATATTCAGAGATTTGTTCCTAATTTGGTTTTGGTGACTTGCTATGCAGAAGGAAACAAAATGGGAATTTGGTCAATACCTCTGGGAAATCAAACCCAAATGGTTGGGGGAAGGGGTTGCAGATAATTAATTCTGGGGGATATCACCAGCCACCAGAGTCTTGCTGGTAAAGCAAGACCCAACAGCTAGTCATGTTGGTATTTTTAGGACGGCCATCCTGGGCATAAAACTATCTCCACTTCCCCCCTTTGAACTATTAAGATTTAACATCCTTTGATGGGGTTAATTTTACTGTGATAACAGATTTGCCTAGAGAGGATCCTTACATAATTTAGGCCTGATTATCTCTCTGGAAAGATGAACTCAAAACATCTCATGGAGGGACACCTGGGTGGCTCAGTTGGTTAAGCATCTGCCTTTTGGCTCAGGTTATGGTCCCAGGGTTCTGGGATGGAGCCCCACATCAGGCTCCCTGCTCAGCGGGGAGCCTGCTTCTCCCTTTCCCTACGCCCCTCCCCCCGCTTGTGCTCCCTTTCTCTGTCAAATAAATAAATAAATAATTTTTTTTAAAAAGATTCATAGTCCATTAGCAAAGGACTTTGATCACCTAAAAATGTTGGTGAGTTATGCTAAAAGTTAGCATGATACTAAAATTTCAGTAGGTTTTTGCATTAGTTAAGAGGTATAAGCAAAAATGGGGGGGCAGAGAACTTCCTAGAGGAAGATGGGGTAGACACACTTTTCTCTATTATTTCTGCTAACACAACAAAGAACCTTGAACATTATAGAGAAGAAAAACATAAAAAGACTCTTAGAGTGTCTTGGGTGGCTCAGGGGGTTAAACATCTGCCTTCTGCTCAGGTCATGACCTTAGGGTCCTGGGATCGAGCCCCACATCAGGATTTCTGCTCAGCGGGGAGTCTGCCTCTCCCACTTCCTCTGTGCTCTCTCTCACTCTCTCGCTTTCTCTCAAATAAATAATTTTTTTTTTTTAATTTAAAGAAGTTGACCTTAGAGGCAGAAAGAGAAAGGCAGAATGGCTAGGGTTATCAGGATTCAGGGAACAATGCCATGGTGAGCTCTCTGGGTTTTATTTTTGCCTTATTTACCTCTATCTTGCAGCTGAAGAAGCCAGCAACCTGGAAACACCAAGCGCACACAGAAAAAGGCCAAAGAAAAGGACCAGAAAAGGGACAGCCTGGCATGACAAAACTTTTAGATAATAACCACTCTGCCTCGGCCGGTCACCACAGTAAAACTGTAACCCACCCCACATATACAAGTAAAGGCCAAATGGGGAGAATAGATGTTTAACCCAGCCAGGTTATTAAAAAGGCTCCCCAAAGCCCCTGCTGGAATGATGTCAGAGAAGGCAGAATATGGATCTGAGAACACCAAGAGTATAAGCAACAAAAGCAACAAAAAACAATTAGAATTTATCAAACTAAAAAGCTTGTGTACCACACAGGAAAAGAAAAAATCAACACAATGAGAAGACAACCCATGGAATGGGAGAAAATATTTGCAAATCATATATCTGATAAGGGGTTAATATCCAAAATATATGCGGAAGTCATACAAATTAAAAGCAACCCTCCCCAAAAGATCCAATTAAAAATGTGCAAAAGGTGGCGCCTGGGTGGCTCAGTGGGTTAAGCCTCTGCCTTCGGCTTGGGTCATGATCCCGGGGTCCTGCGATCGAGCCCCGCATAGGGCTCTCTGCTCAGCAGGGAGCCTGCTTCCCCCCCACCCCCACCTACCTCTCTGCCTACTTGTGATCTCTGTCAAATAAATAAATAAAATCTTTGAAAGGAAAAAAAATGCACAAAAGATCTGAGTAGATATTTTTCCAAAGAGGATATACAAATGTTTAAAAAAAAAAAAAAAGAAGATATACAAATGGCCAGCAGGTACATGAAAAGGTGCTCACAACATACATCATTCATCATCAGGGAAATGCAAACCCAAACCATATGGGATATCACCTCATACCTAGAATGGCTAAAATCCACAACACAAGACAACAAGTGCTGGTAAGGTTGTAGAGAAGAGGGAAGTGCCCAAGGGAAAGTTCTGCCCTGTCGGTGGGAACAGAAACTGATGCAGCCACTAGAGAAAACAGTATAGAAGGTTCCTCAAGTAACTAAACCTAGACTTACCATCTGATCCAGCAATCTCACTTCTGGGTACATATCCGGAGCAAATGAAATTACCATATCAAGGAGATTACTGTACCTCCATGTTCACTGCAGCTTTATTTACAATAGCCAAGACATGGAAATACCCTAAGTGTCCATCTACAGATGAATGGATCAAGAAAGCATGGTATAGGGGTGCCTGGGTGGCTTAGTGGGTTAAGCCTCTGCCTTTGGCTTAGGTCATGATCTGAGGGTCCCGGATCAAGCCTTGCATCAGGCTCTCTGCTCAGCAGGGAGCCTGCTTCCCCCTCTCTCTGCCTGCCTCTCTGCCTACTTGTGATCTCTGTCTCTGTCAAATAAATAAATAAAATCTTAAAAAAAAAAAAAAAGAAAGCATGGTATATATACATACAAAATGGAATAGTATTTGGTCATAAAAAAGGAATTCTCGCCATCTGTGGATGAAACTTAATTGGAGGGTATTATGCTAAGTGAAATCAGTGAGACAAAGAAAGATAAACACCTGATTATCTCACTTATATGTAGGATATAAACAACAACAACAACAACTGAACCCTTAGAAACCAAGAGCAGATTGGTGCTTGCCAGGGTGGACGCCGGGGGGTATGGGAGATGGGTGAAGGTGTTCCAATGGTACAAGTTTCCAGCTATAAGGGGAGTAAGCTCTGGGGATCTAAGATAGAGCCCAGTGACTGTATTCAACCATACTGTGTTGTATACTTGAAAGTTGCAAAAAAAAAAAAAAAATATATATATATATATATCTCAAACCATCACATTGTATACCTTAAATTTACACAGTGTTGTTTATCAATTATATCTCAATAAACCCAGGGGGAAAAGACTTATTCTATGAATTCATAAACACGTGTATATTTGCAAGATGTTACCAGGCAGGAGTTCTCTTTTCTGAATCCTACCCTGTTCCTTAGGTTGGCGTTGTCTGTTCCATGTGTCCTGGGAGAGCTCGCCGGCACACAGCGGTGTCTGTGCGGAAGTGAAGTCTAGCATGGGTCCACAGGGTTGCCCTAAGGAGTCATGACTACAGAAACCAGGGCCTGGTGATCGGTGGCATGTGTCCCGGGGAGTCCCAGCTAAGATCACGGCCATTGTCCCTGAGAGAGTGTGGAGCTGATTCTGAAGCAACTGGGCATTTGCCCTGCTGTTCTGTCAACTGCCCTCTCCCTCCCTCCAGCTCTTGTGGTCCTCCAGCCATCTAGCCTGGATTTCCTTCAGTCTTTTTTTTTTTTTCTTAGTCTTTTTTTTAATAATTAAAAAAATTTTTAAGTACGTGAATAATCATCACAGAAATACAGGGAAGAAAAAAATAAAATAATAAAAATGACCCAGGTCCCAGCTGCTACTGAGTCCATTTGGGTTGATAAATACACACAAACAGGCCTACTTTCCCCACTTCAGGCCCTTAATTTGTACCACCCTCCCCCCTTGGGTAAAGTCAAAATATGTTAAGTGAAAAGCTTTGTTACCATAATCCAGAAACATTCTGTATAAGGCCCTGTATAACATATGTCTCTAGCAGTTTTCCCTAAAAAAGTGTTCTCCCTAGCTATGTTATATATATGAATGCATTTTTATATATTTATATTTATATGTATTTGTTAACCAAAAATGAGGTCATTCTGTACAGGCTGTTTTGTAACCTCTTTTTTTTTTTTTCACTCAATAATGAATCATGAACATCTTTCCAGGTCAATAAATATGCTCTTACAATATTTTAATGGCTGCACAATATTCTATTGTATGACTGTACCATAATTCATTTACCCAGGCTCCCCAATGGTAGACATTTAAATTGTTTCCAAATATTTTTTGCTGCTGTAAACAATATTACAATAAACATCCTGTAGCAAAAATCTTTGCGCCAAGTCCTTAATTATTTCCTTAGGATACGTTCCTGGAAGGGAATCGCCGGGTATACATTTGCACATTTTTAAGATTATAAAAAGGTTTTGTCAAATTGTCCTGCAGTTAATTTGTTCGCAGTGGTTGTGTATGAAAATGTCCCGCCCCCCCTCCCCCCCACAGGTGCTGGGCCCCCATCATTCAGGTGCCATTCGAATTCTCAAGGAGCTGCCTCCTAATTCCTCACTAGCTCTTAACTGATGCGGGGGGCGTTTAGGCTGAGGACCCACGTTTGGACCCTTCTCATGGCCATTTGCACTTGGGATGTGGGGGTCCGAGGAGCGTAGTGTGGGTGCTGTGGCCTCTGTTATGGATCATCCCTCTGTGACATTGGCAGCTGGCAGAGATCCTAGGAGGTGTCTTGGGGGTGGCCCCGACTACTGCGCACCACACTGGAAAGCGGCTTGCCAGGAGCACTCCTCTCCCCGACCCCTTTTGGGAAGGAGTGATTCCATTAGGAACAGCCAAGCCCGAGTCTCTTGAGTGACCACCCCCCAGGGCCTTCCCACCGGGTACCACCCCTTCTCAGACATCCAGTTTCACCAACTTCAGGGGCAGCCCCTGATTCTGGGTCATTTCCAGTTTCACGTTCCAGTCAGGATGCCCCACACTTGCCATCCTCATTCTCACGGGGTTCTCCTCAAGGTGGCCCAGCAAGTGAGCACATATTCCACGTCACTGTCTCTCTGGCTGGGCCACCTCAGAACCCTACATGGAGAAGACATTCATACTGAAACCAGGGAACTGGGCGGCTTGGGTCTCCCTCTCCAGCAGTGCGGCTGGGAATGTGGAGTAAATTCTCCTTCCCGTCTCTCTGTTTCGTCCAGTCGGGCAACAGGAAGAGGGATGTCCCGTTCCCTGGCTCTTCCAACCTCACAGGGCTGGACCAGAGAATGTCTGATGAGAAAGGGGATTTTGTGTCCTCAGGACACACTTACCTTGTGTTTTGTTAATAACCCCTACTGTGTGCCAGATCCGGACCACCCTTGGCCAGGCACAGACTGCTGGATGGGTATTAGCTCACTTAGCCGTGATTCTACGAGGCAAGGACTAGCCTTACCCCCCATTTTACTGGTAAGTAAACTAAGGCACACAGAGGTCGCGAGATTGCCGGAGTTCGCAGGCAGAGAGAGACATGGGAACCTGATGTAGGTGGTCTGACCCCACAGCCTCATGACCCCAGAGCCCACATTCCAGCCGTTGCGTGGAACTACCCGTATCAGGATCACAGCGGCATGAACCCCAATTCATTTGAGCAGATACGCGTGGTGTCTGGCACCAGGCTGAGAACTTGAAATGCGGTCCCGCCAGACCCTCTCCACTCCTGGTGAAGTGGGCACAACAGTCACTAGTTTACAGATGAGTAAACTGAGGTCCTGAAACAGATTGGATGGCTTGTCCCGGGGCCAGGAGAACCTTGACCATAATCGCTCACACATCTCTTCTCCAGCGGCCCGCAAAGCCCTGCTCAGCGGTGACAGTGGGACGCCAGGACAGCATCTGTGTACTCGCTCCCCAGGACCCCTGGCAAACAACACCCCTCCCACTGCTCCCTGGCTTATCTCCTAATTAAGCATTTTGTCAGGGCAAGTGGCTTTTTGTGCTCAAAACAGAACTCCTCTTTCCTACAGAAGAAAGCAATTTCCTCCATGTCAAAGTTGCCAGTATCTTTTCATTGTTGTTTCCGGGAGTAGGGGTCTGGGTGACACGTCCAACAATGTGGCTGTGGCAGCGCCCAGGGCCCTCCCACCCCCTCCAGCCTTCCTGAGGGCTCTGGGCTTATCTTCAGGTACAGCATTATCAGTTTGCAAAGCCAGCAGCCTTTCTTAATTTCCAGAAAAGAAAAAGGAGAGCTTTTCAGCCGGGACTTGCTTTGGAATGGCCGGTCCAAACTTGGGTTGCAGCAGCCTTCACCGGCTTCTAGAAATTGGCTTCTGCCAGGATTTGTGTTCTGAGACCAGCTCTGGCCTCAGAGTCTTGGGGTCCTGTTTTTAATCTAAAAATTATATATTTTTACACATAAACACATTGGAAGTGATACAGAAATAAGTCGTGTAAAAAGTACAATTCTCATTTATCCCATCACACCCCTTCATATCACTCACCACAATCCTTCCAGATTTTTCTTCATATATTTGCATCATCTTTGGAAACATAAACATATGGACTTTTGTGGGTATATTTTTTATGCATAAAAAGCATATGGTATAAATTGTAATTTTTTTCACACAAAAATATACCTTGGCATTCTTTTCAATAACTAAATAGTATTCAAAAGTATGAATGTGATATTCCCCCTCTCTATTTATTTATTTTTAATTATTTGGGGGGAGTGGGAGGGGCCGAGGGAGGGAGAGAATCCCAAGTAGGCCTCACGCCCAGCGCAGAGACTGACTGGGGGCTCAATCTGAGGACCACAAGACTATGACCTGAGCTGAAATCAAGAGGTAGACGCCTAACCAGCCTGAGCCACCAGGTGCCCCTCCCCTTCTCTATCTATTAAAGTGGTTTTTATTTTATTTATTTATTTTTTTAAGATTTTATTTATTCATTTGACAGACAGAGATCACAAGTAGGCAGAGAGGCAGGCAGAGAGAGAGGAAGGGAAGCAGGCTCCTCGCCAAGCAGAGAGCCCGATGTGGGGCTCGATCCCAGGCCCCTGGAATCATGACCTGAGCCGAAGGCAGAGGCTTTAACCCACTGAGCCACCCAGGCACCCCTATTAAAATGGTTTTTAAAAACAATTTTAGAGTGGGGAGGGGCAAAGGGAGAGAGAGAATCTTAAGCAGGCCCCATGCCCAACACAGGGCTTGATCTCATAACCCTGAGAGATCATGACCTGAGCTGAAATCAAGAGTTTGGATGCTTAACCAACTGAGCCACCCAGGTGCCCTACAATGGTTTTGTTTTTATTTTTGAAAGAGAATATATACACAGAAAATGGGTACCTGGGTGTTTCAGTCACTTGGGCGTCTGCCTTCAGCTCAGGTCATGATCCCAAGAGCCTGGAATTGAGCCCCGTGTTAGGCTCCCTGCTCAGAGGGGAGTCTGCTTCTCCCTCTCCCTCTGCTACTTCCCCTGTGCTCGCTCGCTCTCTCTCTGTCAAATGGATAAATAAAATCTAATAAAAATTTTTAAAAAATAAATGTCATAGAAAATGCCAAACAGTACAGAGGGGTATATATATTGTATCTGTTTTGTCCACTGGTGTATCCCCAGTGCCTTAGATAGTGCCTGACACCTAGTGACCCAGTAAGCAAAGGATGTCCCTTTCCCACTCCTAGACGCCACCACCCAGCCACCTGATTCCCTGTGTGTCCTTCTGGACATGTTCTATGCACGCACGAACCTACCTGTGACTTAAATTCAGTTCCTCACCATCTCTTCCCTCCCTCTCCTATGTCCATGTAAGTTTGCAGAGGGCAAAGCTTTGAGGGAGAGAGAGAACAATCCACGGGAGTGCTGGTCATCCCATAAGCAGTAAGACTGGGTGGAAAGAATCATGGCTTTGGCATAAGGAGACGTGGACTGGATACCAGCCTTCCATGGCTAGTTTCATGGTTGCCTTCTAGGCAGAGTGCGGGACAATCACAGACCCCACACAGGGTCGTTCTGCAGAAACCGTGAGGCAGCGTGGGGGAAAGCCAGGGACACATGGTCAGGGCACCAGCAGTTGGAACAGGTGATGGGTAGCTGTGCAAGCTGCTCTGTGTACCGTCCTGGTGGGGAGGATGCCAGCTTTTCCAGAAAGTAGGACAAAAGTCTAAGTAAGTAAAAACTTACTTTTCTGAAACTAGATGAGACTTTAGAGCAATCGATTTTCAAACCGTGGTTTATGGCTATTCATCGAACAAGAATATATTTCAGGAGTTACCAGGTGCTAGGCATTGCACTGCTAGAGGCTTGAGATACAAAGAAGGGAAAGTTTAGGGGTGCCTGGGTGGCTCAGTGAGTTAAAGCCTCTGCCTTCAGCTCGGGTCATGATCCTGGGGTCCTGGGATCGAGCCCCACATTGGGCTCTCTGCTCAGCAGGGAGCCTGCTTCCCCCCCCTCTCTGCCTGCCTCTCTGCCTGCTTGTGATCTCTGCCTAATAAATAAAATAAAACCTTAAAAAAAAAAAAAGAAGGGAAAGTTTAGGTGCCAGGATCCTCCATTCGATTAGGGGAGAAAGACACTGTCATTCAACATATATTTGTTGAAAGCCTACTTAGACGTGAAGGGTTCATCACTAAACAAAATGGGCAAAAATGCACAGACTCTACCCCAAGGGCTCAAATAAAGGGAGACAGATACATAGCAGCTGGGACAGCTAGATCAGCCAGAAACCGCTACCCACCGAGGCGACCCTTAAGATGTCTCGAAGGTCCAGGAGGAGTTCACAGGCAGCCAAATGGGGAAGAGCATTTGAGTCCGAGGGAACAGCCCTTGCAAAAGCACAGAGGTGTGAAAGAGAATAGTGTGCTTGAAGGAAGTCTGAGCGGCTGAGGGCTGAGAGGCTGGTGGTGCGGGAAGGGGAAGTTACCAGGAGATGTGACTAGCAACGTCAGTCAGGAAAAACTGATGAAAGGCCTTGTATTAGTCTCCTATTGCAGTTGTAACAGATTACCACAAACTTAGCAGCTTGAAGCAACCCACATTTATTATCTTCCAGATCTGGAGGTCAGAAATGATCTTACTAGGCTAAATCAAGGTGCCCAAAGAGCTATGTTCTTTCTGGGGGCTTTAGGGCAAGCTTCTTTCCCTTGCCTTTTCCAGCTTCTAGAGACTGCCTACGTTTCTTGGTCTATCTGTAGTCCCTTTTCTCCATCTTCAAAGCGAGCAGCAGCATGCTGTCTTCAAATCCACTCCCCCTTTCCCCCTTTTTCACCTATAAGGACCCTTGAGGTTATACTGGGCCCACCTGGATAATTCAGGGGGTCTCCCTATCTCAGGATCCTTAGTTTAGTCTCATCGGAAAGTAGATGTAGAGGTAATTTATTCACAGGTCCCAGGGATTGGGGGCAGACATTTTAGGATGTAGCCTTATTCTGCCCAAGGGGAGCTCTTCTTGTGAGCATCAGGGAGGGCAGGCCTGGGCCAGGAGAGCCTAAGGATAGGAAACCCCTCAGGAGAGTGATACAATGGTCCAGGATGGAGAAGAGGATGTTCAAATGAAGCAGCTGGTTTTGCAGATGGAGCAGACAAGTGGACTTGAGGGAGATGGAGACCTGGAGAAAGACCTTTCTAGAAGTCTAGCGCAGAACAGAAAAGGAAAGCAGAGCTGAGGGAATATGTTTCTTATTTGCTTATTGGTTGATTTTGTTTTATCTTTTTATAATAAAATAAAGGACATTAGTGTGATTTTTGGCTGAGGGGATGAGACAATGGATGAAAAGGGAGAGCTTGGAGAATTTAAGCTCAAACTAAGAGTATGAAGTCTTTAACTTAAAAAACTCGTGTTTGAGGAGCCTCTCAGCTAGAAAACCTCCTTTGTTCACTTTTATTCTGCCCCAGACTTCTGGCTCTATGATAACAAATCCAGTAGAGGGTATCTCTAAAGAACATTACCTCAGTGTCAGGTTCAGAAAAGGCAAGTTCTTCCTGTATATATTATTTCAAATCTTTTTGTCTTGGTTTCTTCAGAAATGTATGAGGCAAAACTAGCCGAAGCCCTCCGGCTCCAGGGCTATGAAGACGTCAGAGCTTGGTGACCAAGTTACTGAATGAAACCACCTCAGACACATTTCAAATTGGTGGGAAGGATTCTGGAATCAGAACTGAAGACCCGGGCTCAGGTCTCCGCTCCACACACACACATTTGTGACCTTGGACAGATCCCTTATTCTTGCAGTCTTGGCTTCCTCTCTGTGAACAAGAATAATTATAATACCTGCCTGCTGACTTCACAGTGCCATGGTGAGAGAATCAATTGTAAGTCCACAAAGAGCTCTGTAATTGGGAAAGCACCACACAATTATGGGCACTCTTATTTTTTCATGCCCAGACACTTCTTCTGTTCTTTTTCCTGAGTATCACACTCTATTCCATCTGTAAGTGGGGAAAGGAGCTTTGGGCCAACCAGGTAAGTCTCACCTGGCTACAGCGTGGGGGAGAAGGTCATGCCAGTTGCTTCCCATCTCCTTCCTCAGAAGGGTCCAGGAGCTCCTGCACCACCCTCCGGGGCTCTCTGCCCTTGGGTGTCTAACCGTCCAGTGGGGGCAGAGGCCAAGACAAGGGACAACTCCCATGTAATGTGGTAAGTGTCGCAGATGTCATCCCAATCTGTAGAGAGCAGATCTCTCCAGAAGAGGAATCTGACGCTGAGGACTGGTGGTCGGGGTTGGCTTTTTAGGGAGGTGACCACACACTGAGTTGGAACAAGCAGGTGGGCAAAGGGAAAAGGGCACGTCTAATGGAAGAGACAGCATATGCAATAATAGGGTTTTCAGCAACAGAAGATGCTGGGGAGTCTTGGACGGAGAGTCAGATTCACAAGGCTGTTGTGAGCTCATGCTTTACAAAGCCCATCCCACTGTTCTTATCTGCCCTGGGGGCACTGCAGGCTGCCTCCCTTCCCTGGAATACAACTCCCCAGAGTTGTGGAACTCAGGGAGCGCCCAACAGTTGGACAGTTGACCTTGACTCCCTTTCCAGAGAAGGCTCAGGCAGCAGCTTAATCTTCTGGAATACACCTACCTTGGAAACAGCCAGCCTGCTATGAAAAAGAGTCTCTCACTGAAGGCAATTTTGTTATTAGGGAGAAGAAAGCCCCGTCCCCCCTTCCTCTGCCAACTCCCTGACATGAGTCCGTGTCATTAGTTACTGCTTTGGCAGTTTTATTATGGAAATGACATATTGAAATACAAATTGGGATGTGTACAGTGTAATTACTAATACTGCATATTCATTTCCTCCCTTTGTTACTGCTGAGTCCCCATAAAGCCCCCTCACAGCCAGTCCCAATCTTTGTGCAGTTGCTTCTTGTCTCTTTTCTTTCTGAAGGCCAGGCGGGGCTAAGGGGGGAAACACAGCCAGAGGAAGTACCTGCCTTCCCTGAGAAGGGCTATTTTTGTGACAATGCTGAGCTGACGTGGCAAGCCGGGTCTCTGAGGTCCAAGGGCTTCCCAGCTCTTCCCAGACAAACAGCTGGCAGACTGAGCCAGACACGGGAAGTCCCGGCCAGGGGACCTTTCTAAAAAATTAAATGCAACAAAACAAGCCTTTCAGTGATATGGGGGTCGATGCTCCAAGCTGAACTGTGCCATCCTCCAGGACGGCTTACCTCTCTTCCCTCAGTGCCTTCTCAGGAGAAGGCACCCACATAAGTTGGCCAACTTGACCACCTGCTGGAGCCACACAACGAGTCCTGTAGGGCCTGCAGGGCTGTGCAGGCCTGTGTCTCCCCTGATGGCCTTGGCTTCAGTCCCTCCCCAGGGGAGCACTGTGCTACAAACACACCTCACTATGAGGCATGGATGGCTGAGAGAGTGGGCTCTGGGGTCTAATCTGGCCTCTGTCACTTAGCAGTTGTACCACTTTGGGCAAAGTTGCTTAATTTATTTGTATCTCGATGTCTCCTTCTGTAAAGGAAGGCTACTAAAAGTTTCCATTTCACAGAGGTGTTATGAGCATTAGATACCTCAATGTAGAGAAGATATGTAGGACACAACTATTGGGCTGTAGATTTTATTGCATGGATGGCCTCAGTTAATGTCCTCTCTGCATCTTGTCCTTTGCAATGTGGCTTTGTAGGAGCCCCCATCAGGAATAAGAGACTACTCTTCCACTCACTGAAACAGAGACAGCTTACTTCTTTCTTTGGCCAGCAGATGTGACAGTGGGCCAGTTTTGAGCCTATGCCCCATGCTTCTGTTCTGTTGGAACCCTGCCTCCACCATGAGAACAAGTCCAGGCTAGCCTCCTAGATAAGAGGCTAGATGAAGCAGAGCTGAGTTAGACCTATTGTCCCAGCTAAGGCCCTGGACATGTGAGAAAGCCCAGCCATGATCGATGAGTCAACCCCTAGGCAACATACAACTAACCACAGCAGCATGAGTGAGGCCATCACAGATCAGAAGAACCACTTAGCCAACCCACAGACTCGAGAGATTAATACATGCTTATAATTTTCAGTCACTAAATTTTGGGGTGGTTTGTTATGCAGCAATAACTAGCCAATGCATATGGCAAGCTTTTATTGTACTTTCTCCTTCCTCCAGTGCTCACTGTCTATGTGCCTTGATCTATTACCTATCTAGTCTAAAGAAAGATTCCACGGATGGGTGGAGAGCATGGTATTAGGGCAAGAGGATAGGCCCTGGAGAGACACAAAGTTCAAACCTCAAACCTGGCATGTACAGAAATAGGACCTTTTGCAAGTCATTTCTGTTCCATTACATGAGAATAATACCTTCTTCATAGAAAGTTGTAGTATGGATTAAATAAAGTAATGAATGGGGAACAGTCTGGTACCCAGACTCTCCTCTTTCCAGAGGAAGCTCGATGTCTTGCATATAAAGTAACATTTAATACATGATGACAGAAATCATACTTCTCTTGATTTGGTTGAGCTGTTAAGCTCGGTTACCTGATGCTCTAAAGCAAAGATACGGGTCATAGTCCCATTCAAAAGCACAAGGGAAATGTTCTCCAATTAGCCAATGATATGGTAATCCAAATACCAATGAACAACAGAAATCCATGCCATTTGCTTAGTGTTTATAAGCACTTTCATGTATATATTGTTGAATCTCACAATGACTCTGTGAAACCCCTGAGGACCAGCATTATTCCCATTGCACAGCTTCCAAGGAAACTGTTGAGGTCAGTGATTTGCCCTTTGATACACAACTGGTGAGTGGCAGGGCTGGGACTCGAAGGGCTCATGCTGTCCCCATTATGTCGGTTGTCACATCACTGATGACCCAGGTGGAGTCCCACTAATGGGAAATTCATCTCTGATCATCTGTTTCTTGAATGAATATAGCTTAAAATGAAATATTTCTATAAAATCTTTAAAAAAAAATAAGCCTCTGCCTTCAGCTCAGGTCATGATCTCAGGTCCTGGGATCAAGCCCTGTGTCAAGCTCTCTGCTCAGCGGGGAGCCTGCTTCTCCTCTCTCTCTGCCTGCCTCTCTGCCTGATTGTGATCTCTCTCTCTCTGTCAAGTAAATAAATAAAATCTTTTTAAAAAAAATGAAATATTTCTGATCTCCTGGAAATAACTCTGACCTCACCTTTGCTCAGCACAAAGGTCTTGGGATCTTTCAGTCCAGGAGCCTTTTTTCCGGGGCCGAAGAAGCTTTCCTTGTCTTCATCATTTACTGCTAGGAAATAAAAGGACCAAGTTAAACTCTGAGGTTGACATGTGGGCAGTCAACCCAGTGCACTGAGGGTCCTTTCTTCTGCAGTTGCTGGAAGGGCCCTACCAACCACCATTGGACAACCTGTCCCAGCAGTTGAGTCCTTCAAGGATTCATGTATTTCTTGAATAAAGATCATCAACTCCTTTCTTGGGGCACCTGGGTGGCTCAGTCAATTAAACGTCTGACTCTAAATTTCAGCTCAGGTCATGATCTCAGGGTCCTGGGATGAAGCCCAGTATGTGCTCAGCAGGGAGTCGGCTTCAGGATCTCTCTCTCACTTTCTCTGCCTCTCCCTCCGCTTGCAGGCGTGCACTCTCTCTCTCTCTCTCTCTCAAATAAATAAATCTTAAAAAAAAAAGAAAAAGATCCTCAGTTCCTTTCAGGAAGGACAATAGGAAAGACAGGGTTATTTTCTTCTTCCCTGCAAAGTCGGACAGCACGTGCAGACACGACCCAATGGACAAATTCCTGTCTGGGGTGAGGGAGGGGGTACAGGTAGGCGTGGGGGATACAAAATGTCAATGAAACGTAAGTGTAGTTCTTGACTTCTAGGAGCTCCAATCCAAATGGGTCCTGGGAAGTGCCCTTCTGGGGAAGCCATCTCCAGGAAATTGGTCAAAAGTGAAAAGTTAAAAAAGCCGTTTGTATAAAGATATTTATAACAGTGTGATTCAGAGTGATGAAAATCTGGAAATTGCCCAAATGCCCAGGAAAGAAGGACTGGTTAAGCAAACTTCGCTTTATCCAATTGATGAGGTATTACCTCACCATTAAGAAGGGTAAGAGTGAAGTTTAAGCGGATCCATGAAGACGGGCATAAGAAATAATACCAGGTAAACAAAGAATGCAGAAAGAGCTTCCAATCCTTGGTGACATCTGTATAAAGTCTTACGTGCACTGTGATAATGACTGTAGAGAAATACCATGGGCTAAAAATGGTTGTCTTATAGGTAGATGGGCATGACGGTAATTTTTTGGTCAAGTTAGCTTAATATACAATGACAAATATAGAAAGTGGCATGAGAGAGACACGTCACCTGCCTTTCAAGAACCTATGCAATACATCAAGTGTAGATGAGAAAAAAATGAGTACCACGGTGGTGGGGGGATTAGGAAAAGCTGTGGACGTCATTAGGAGTCGCCTAACAATGAATGGGTCACTGCTGAGCTGGCCCTCCTACGGACATTTCTGGGAACCCCCAAAACACAAAGCCATACTCAAAGAACACCAGCAGGACCTATGATGGAGTTTCAGACACACGGCCAGCATGGGGGCGCGGGGAGGGTTTCGGAGTGCAGCGAAGTCTCTTTGGTGCCTTTCAAATCCCATCAGTAACTTAGCTGCTCACGTGTCATGGGGAAGGCTGGTCCTCAACCTGCACTCAAGTTTTTGTCCCGTTTTGTTGCTAAATATAAACAGCAAACACAATGTCATGATGAGGAAGAACAAAGGCGAGCCGGCATCCCATTGCTTTAAAGAAGCCAAGTTTTATTATCAGGATGTGCGGTGTAGGGTGTTTCTGGGGGCTGAATGGAGGCCGGTGCAGCTCTCCCCTCCAAATTCTTTCTCCAGCCTGTGGTTCATCCCCCAGACTATGCAGCCCGAGACCAAGCCATCTGTTCTTAAACTCCCGTCTGGATCCACTGTGGGTGCATAAATATACAGATTCCTGGTCCCCACCACCTGATTCTGATTCAGACTCCTAACTATTTGCCAGCAAGCCCATCAGGTGATGCTAACGCATGTGGGCCTGGGGCTATATTTCGAGAAGCTCAGCGAAACCATTTCAATTTGCTTAAAAGTTCAAATCCCAAACCAGACCTTAACTGCCCTGTTTGCCTCCTTAAAGCTTTGTGGGTCATTTTCCTATTTTAGTGGGGAACCAAGAGGGAGGAGGAAGAACAGAAGAGCACAGGACGCTGAGGAAGGGGGACAGGTCCTGCTCCCCCAGGGGAGAGGCCAACACCCGAAAACTGAGGACTTTGTACCCAACTTTACTGATGCCATCTCCGCTGCCATTAGCCAGCGACATATGACGTCTGCCATCTTGTTCAGAAAGGATTGGGGGTATGTGTGCATGGGCACTAGTGTGTGAGAGTCTGGGGACTCAGGCTGGGAGGGGAGCAGAAACGGAATGGGGGTTTGATCCTCTCTGATCTAACTCTAAAGGTGCTCACAGAGACGAAGAGAGAGACTTAAAGAAATTAGTATAATAAAATAATGAAAATTGCCCCAAGAGGGAGAAACCCAAGTATTGTGGGAACCAGGCAGAGAAGGGAATGACTAATAACTCTGTGTGGGGGTATGGGGAGGGTGGGGCTCGCAGGATGATTAGTTGATGACTTACCACAGACCAGGCATGGTAAATAGTAATTTCATCCTCACAACAACCTTGCAAAAGGAGATATTCTTTTACATGGATGAACATGTACCTCAGAAAGATTGGTTGTGTATCCAGAATCATACGGCATGATTTGGACGCAGCTCTGTCCCAACTCTGAGATATGAGGTGTGATTTCTCCCTAGGATCCATTCAGTTGTAATTTGGGATGAGTCATTTCCCCTCAGGTTCCCCATCCATGAAAGTAGGGCCGGGCCCTCCACATGATGCCGAGTTCCTCCCCAGCCCAGAGCGGCCTACCAGGACCTCAAGCGTGGAATCCTGGGACCTGGAAGAAAGGAGGATCCTGCTCTCCAAGAGGGACTGTGGCCTCCCCACCAGCAGCCATCATGAGATAGGACACTCCCTACCCCCTGCCAGGCTTTCCAGCTCTCTCACCTGAACCAGAGGGGAGCACCGACTTTTGGAAGTTGGGAATACCTCAGCAAGTCCCTGCCAACCCACCAGGGAAGTGAGATGAGATTTCTTTTTCTGATTTCCTAGTTTGGCTCCTGATCTCCCATCTCTGTCAGAAAGTTTACTGGCCCTCAGTGCAGTGTGGGATAGAGGAAGTCTTCTTTGTTAGCAGTTAAAAAAATTTTTTTGGCCACTGATGGCCCCAACAGCCCACAGTGGCTACACACAAAATACACAGGCTGGGAGGAAGGCAGCAAGGCGGAGGTCCTCCCTGAGAAGTCCTGGGAGGACCACACAGCAGGCCTAACCTCCCGTAGCGAGAATGCAAACACAGGGGAAATCAGCCCTGGGTGGTGTCAGATCCCTGGCTCAAGGCTGTTCCGGGAAGAGAAAAGATAGCCCCTCACTTCCCTGGAAGCTACCAGAAAAAAATCCTCTTCTGCTGCAAAGCCATGCCCACTCCAGCCCCAGGCACTGGCCGGCACATGGGCCCCGGAAGTCTCCCAGCGCAAGCACAAAGCAAAGTGAGGGACACAGAGACTGCTCTCCCTCTCCCTGGGGCAGCAGCCATGGACAGAGCCCCGGGTCGCAAAGGGCTCCAGGGGGCAACTCCAGCAACAGCCCCAGGGGTCCCCACTTCAGGGCCTCACAGGAGCAGCTGCTCGGGGTCAGGGGCCTTGGTGGCAGAGCCCTAGCCTTTGGTCCAGAATTATTTTTCGACCCAGCCAGGCTCTAGGGGACACTGTGTGATGTTTTGACACCCAGAATGATCAAATATTTTCAACCAAATATTTCCCAACTGTGGAAACAGGCAGACCAGCTCCGGCTGGTCCAACTGTGGGGAGCAAAGCAAAAGACACCACCCATTTGTCCAACTGTCCCCATGGGCCAAGCTCGCTTTAGCTTCTACTGGTGGAAACGCAAAGCCTTGCTAGATACTCTTACGCGGGTTGTCTTATTTATCTCTTAAAGCAACCAGGTGAGGTGGATACTAGTTATGATTCCCTTTTTGTAGATGAACAAACTGAGGCTTAGAGGGGAAAGTGGTGAAGGCACTGATTAGCACCAAGGCCATCTGGCTTCAGAGTCTGGGCTCTCAACCACCACACCAAGGGGGCAAATACTGGGTTCCCCTCAGAGTTGCAAAAAACCCACCATGCTTTCCTTCCGATGATGATGACCAGTCTGTGCGAAATTTTCAGGCCCCTCTCCCTCTTGGGAAAAGAGGAAGCAGTTACTCCAGAGATCAGGGGGCGCATGTTAATGCCAGGTGTGGGAGTAGGTGTGGATGGGGGGGGCACATGTTTAGCACCAGGAGGCCACTCAGGACCCAGCCACCTTGGCTTGGCATCCTCTGTAGACACCTTGGATGCTGATCCCAGGCAGAGGGGCCTTCTGGAAGTAAAGATGGGAAGTGCTGGGGATTTGTAGCACCCCAGGTGGTCTGAGGGAACATCTCAAACTGAACCCAGAAGGCTGCCACCCAACCTTGAGGATCCTCATATCTAGGGGCAGAAAAAACCCTGTGGAGGGGGAGGCAAGGAAATGGGGTGTGGCCAAGATATGGAAGCCACCTAAGTGCCGTAGACAGCATAGATAGAGAAAATGTGGTGTGTTATGTGCGTGCGTGTATAAAACATATACATGTAATTATCATATACATATTATTTGTGTATATGCACACACACACACACACACATACAGAATGGACTATCATTCCTCAAAAAGAAGGAAATCCTGCCATTTGAGACAACGTCGATGAACCTGGGGGACATTATTCTAAACTGAAATAAGCCAGACACAGAAAGACTCATGATCTCACTGACATGTGGAATCTTAAAAAAAAAAAAAAGTCAAATGCATAATAACAGAAAGCACAATGCTGGTTACCAGGGCTCGAGCAGAGGCAGGAGGGAGTGGGGGATATTAGTCAAAAGGTACAAACTTTCAGCTATAAAATGAGTAAGTTCTGGAGACCCAATGTACAGCGTGGTGATGGCAGTGGATAACGTGGAACTGTACACCTGCAGTTAGCTAAGAGAGGAGATCCCAAGCGTTCTTGGGATCTATGTGAGGTGATGGGTATGCTAACTCGCTTGACCGTGGTCATCATCTCACAGTGGACCTGTGGATCAAAACATTAAGTTGTACACCCGAAATACATACGACTTACATTTGTCCATCGCTTTTCAATAAAGCTGGAAAGAAAAAAGGGAGCATCTGCCTGAAGAGAGACCCCAAAGAAGAGAGCAGGAAGTGGGACTTCAGAGGGCAGAGAGGGGGGCCTGGGTACACGGCCCAGGGAGGCAGATGTCAGCCCAGACTATGGAAACACGGAAGGCTCCTTTCTTGTTGTTGGTGTTACTCATATGCTCACCACGGCCCTGTACGGAGGCCAGTGTCGAGCATTACGCTAAGAGCTTTCATCTGCATGGGCTGATGACCACCCCCCCCCAAATCCTGTCCTGAGCACCTGGGAAGGGGATGCCTGCTGTTCATTAGCGTCCCTACACCTCTGATGAGAAATTAAGCTCAGTCAAGTTAAGTAACTGGTTGAATGAGGCTGAATTCTCACATGGGAAAGCTGAGGTTCCTACCCACATCTGGCAGCAACGTCCTCACACTTTAACTATTAAGTCCGTCCTCTCCCGCACCCTTGAGAGGGGTGGATGAGTTCCCCCATTCCCAGAAGTATCCAAGGGATGCTGTAACGTGCCTGAGAGGCTCCTGGACATCCAGCTGTACAGGTCTCACCCCAAAACCACAGCCAAATCTCTGGGGAGGGCCCTGGAGCCCGTTTTTTGGGGGAGCACTAAGCAAGACATGGAAATCTGGCTTGAGGGAGTCCTGCGCTAAGAGGAAGCTGGACCAGATGCCCTTTTAGGGTTCCCAACTTCTGTGTGGCCTGAGCGTTTGTGATTCTATTTTTAGACAGGTCCTTCCTGAATCAATGCGTCAGACTCTCTGGCACCTTCTGATGGCTCCGGGGCACCTGAGCTGTCTTCAGAGTTGCCCTGATGCCCCAGAGATAGGTGGAGTGGGCTGGGAAGAGCCCTGGGAGCCAAGAGAAAGCGGAGGGAAGCCACATTCACTGACGGGGAGGGGAGAGGAGGAAATTCTTTCATTTTCGACTCTGAGGGACATTTTCTGATTCTCTGCACCCTGAGGCCAACAGCTGGGAGGCTGGTCCTTGCCGCACCCCTCCCTTGCAGAAAAGTTATCCCTTATCCGAGAATGTGGATGGACAGTAGGAGGTTTCCATGGGGCCTTTCCCCCACTGCTTTGGAGGGATGGAAGGTGGCTTCTGGGGAACTAGTGGAGGAGATGCCAGGAGAGAACCCCCCAAGTTCCAAAATGGCGGCCGTGGTTGCAGAGCCCTCAGGAGGGCTCAGGCTTCTCCTGTGTAGGCACCAGCCAGGTAACCCTGCGTGCTGCCTCTCAGGGAATCCTCACAAATCCCCACGAAATCAGTACCAACACTACTCCCACTTACACGGAGGAGTTAATAAGCTGAGGGAGAGAGGTTACTTGCCTCCAGCCCCGCAGGGACCCGCAGAGCCTTGCGATCTCCTCCACGGTGCGGCCACGCTCCTAAGCAGCCCCCGGAGAACTTGCGTGTTTCTTAATTTCATTTCACATCATTGACTTTTGAGGATGTGCCCAAAGCTATTATCTTGTCCTGACAGCTAATGATGAGGGACATTCACCATTTACCTGGTCCTGCTCTTGGGGCTGTACCTGGACGGATTCCCTGAGTCCTGGCAACCACCCAGTAGAGTGTTATCATTATCCCCATTTAGCAGATGAGAAAACAGAGCCTTGAAAAGATTGAGTAACTTGTGCCAAAGATTGTAAACTGGTATAACCAGGCAGACTCGGGGAGTTTGACTCCAAAGTCTGCACGGCTAAGCATTATTCTATGCTGCCTTATTCCAGAGAAGCATGAACCCTACAACCAACCCCCCATATGACCGCGTACTCTATCGGGATTTGGGGCTCGCCTGCGATCCTCTTTTGGGGTCTAGCTCTAGGTTAACAATACCTAAGGATCAACTTTTTAAGAAAAATCAAAACTCAAAGCCAAGATCTGGCTTTATGCTTCCAGGAAGGCCAGTATCTTCTGGTACTTGGGTCCACCCCAAGGCTGAGGAAACGTTCAGTTCCAGCCACACCTTGCTTTCTGAGTGGCCTTGCTGTTGGGCAGCCCCATCTCCTACCTGCCCCCTTGCACCAAAGTTACTGGGCCGGCATTTGCCTCTCTGGTAGGGAGTGGGCCAGGGGTCCAGTCCAGGAGGGAATCTGGGAGTGGGGTAGGTGAAGGACAGGTGTCTGAAATTTTTGTTTACATCAGAATCACCTGTTCAGGGGCAGATCCCTGGGCTGCATCCCCCAAGGATTCTGATTAAGTTTGTCTGAGATGTTTTTAATACAAGCCTCAAGTGTTTAGTAAAGGCCCATTGACACAGACTGACCAAGGTCAGAGTCCACATTATCCGCCCTGCTGGCAGCTGTAATCAGGACGAGGACTCTTGGTTAATTCTACTTACGCTCAGGGCAATGGCCTTCGTGCAGAATCCCGGAGACACGGGCTGGGGCTGGGGATTGGTCTGCTGAGCAGAAAGAAGGGAGAGGCAGTTCCCGGAAGTTGTTTGCATCTGCCGCGCCCTGATTCTTAGTGGTGGCCCATCCTTCCTCTCTCCCCTGCCTCCACTCACCGGCTCTTACCCAGCCTCCTTCCCAGTCTCTGCTCTGAGCTATGAGAGCTGCCGGATACAAGACTGAATTTGTTAGGGCAAGACATAGTTCCTGGCCTCCAGCAGAGTCTAGTTGAGAAGGTGGACAAGTCAGCGAGAAATGTCAGTGACCCTGGGGCATTGAACCCAGGGGGCTGCGGGAACCAGAGCACAGCCCAGGGGGCAGGAAGGCAGGGTGCTGGGAAGAGGGGTGGGTTTTTTTTTTAAGATTTTATTTAATTATTTGACAGAGAGGGAGAGATCACAAGTAGGCAGAGAGGCAGGCAGAGAGAGAGGGGGAAGCAGGCTCCCCGCTGAGCAGAGAGCCCGATGTGGGGCTCGATCCCAGAACCCTGAGATCATGATGTGAGCCGAAGTCAGAGGCTTAACCCACTGAGCCACCCAGGCGCCCGAGGGAGGTGATTTTGAGTGAGGGACCACAGCAAATGACCGTTGGGGACATAGAAAGGCCTGGAGGGGAAGCTGCCGGGTAGGGTGATGAGCCCACCAGCTTGCTAGCGATGGAGGAGGGGGTTCCACTTTCAGGGGGCAGACCCTGTGGGGCACGCAGGTTGAGGTCACCTTCAGAAGGCCCGGAGAGCTCCCCCGAGGCCCAGAAGAGCCCACAGAAGAATCGTCAGGACTCTGAACTCCCTCCACCAGGCAGGAGGTGAAGGACAGCAGGGGGCTCTGGAGGTTTGGGGACCCACTTCTGAATACTCTGGGCTCTTTTACAAACCCTGAAAGGTCCACCGAAAGACACAGAGGACTGGACCAGATCACCTCCAGCTTCAAGGAAACAGAAGAATCCCACTCCAAGAAGCCGTAGGTGACTAACTTCGTTCTTAATTGAGCTCTTACTGTGATAAGCGTCTAATAGAGATGGTCCTATCTATTCCCCACAACTTCCCTTTGAGGCAGATTTTATTACTCCCATTGCACGGGTCAGCAGACAGAGGCACGGAGGAAGGAGGTCACCTGCCCGGTCACACATGGTCACTGGCTGAGCTGGGGCTCTGACAAAGCACTCCTTTATTGGGGAATAAATAAAGATCCATGGGATATTTTCTCTAATTGGTCGATGTCAAACTCCCCAAAGTTTGACACAGTACTCACCTGTCACAGAGAATTTAGAACCAGAATGAGGAAATGACTTAGGTCGAGGCACAGCATTTTAAAACACAGCAAAATCCAGCCGAGAGCAGGGCAAAATGAATCTCATGTTTAAGCTGCGTTGTTCGTCTAGGGGAGCCAAGAAGCTCGCACCTCGGCCAGCCTGTTTTCCCAGGCAGAGAGGTGCTTTCTGATTGGGAAGGATAAGCAGCATTTGAAAAAGGAATGAAAGATCAGTTGCATTTCTGGAACATGGTGAATAACAAAGGGGGCCTCTGTCGTTCTCAGGGTCCAGCAAGGTGACGCCACTAATCCTAGAATCTATCCCACAATCACCCGGCTGGCTGGGGAGAGGCCTCTGTCCCCAAGTCCTCACCAGAGAGTCACACGGGTTCAGTCGGAAGACGAAGGTGAACCCTCCCTCGTAGTTGCCCTTCTGTCGGGAAGGGGGCTCGTCGGCAGTGTTTTCCAAATGTAAGAAATACATTTTCTGTCACCACCCAGCACAGCCCTCCGTGTATGTTTCAGGAAACAATACTTACCCACGTTAAGTGCAGTCCACGCTGTTGTTTTCCATTCTACCCAAATTCATTTGTTTTAAAACTGCTTGTGCCCAGCTCAGTGGATTTCACTAACCACTAATGGTTTATGATCCCCGGTTTAAAAATCATCGAGCACTGCGAGAAGGGCTAGGGAAACTGAGTAGGAGGTGTTAATGACAGAAATTTATACCTCAGTCTCTACAGTTGGGCCTTTGCATAATGTTTCATGTTTACCCTACATTCATCTAATTGGCATTTCTCAAACCGTTCCATGGATTATCTTTATTCTGAGAGATTTTTAACAGGTATTTTCCTCCAGAATGGTTCTGTGGTCAGACAAGTTTGGGAAATGATACACAGGGTAGCCACACCTGATATGCCAGAAAGCACTTCGCCTGTTCAAGGCTCTGAGAAGGTCTGCCGTGAAGGACCAGCTTAACTCTGTTTATCTAGCTTTTCCCAGACTTTTTTTTTTTTTTTTTTTACCACAGAGCCACTTATTCCTTTATGGGAACACTGGTGCTCTCTAGAAACCAGTCAGGGCCTGGCTGCTTCACACTGTCCTCTGTGAGCTCTACCCTGTCCCTGTGAGGCCCGCGAGACAGGTGTTACAGGAGTGCTGTTGGAACACAGTTCACCTACTTGTCTGATTCCCTACATGGGGTCAGGGCCAGAGCTGGGTCAGAGCCAGGCCTCCTGACTCTCAGTCCGATCGGGGAGCCCTCGGGCAGTCCCGTGATCTTGAAGGGCTAATTTCCAGAAAGACTGAGAAAATCTGTCCACCCCAACATGCATTGCAGGGGCCATGGAAAGGTGCTGAGTGACCAAGAATTCAAAGCTCAGCCCAAAGGCTTATTAGCTCTTCAACCTCCCTGGAGGCAAGAAGGAGAGGGGGGCCTTGTCATCCCCTCCCTTACCCTCCTGAACACGGGTTAAGCACCTCACCAGCCCTTGTGCACACAGAATGGCCACCTATGCCCCTGACTTCTAGCTCCTGCTATGGTTCAAGTCAACCTTGGCTGAGGAAGCCAAGCTCAGATTTGTGAAACAGCTCTGCTGTTTGTTAGTTATTTTGGAATATGTCATGTGTTTCTTTGGATACAAAAGAAACACGGAGATATATAATAAATTTTTTTTCACCTAAAAAATGAAGAAACTTCTTCTTTGTCCCTGTTGTCTAATCACCCACTAGAAACCAACTGACTGGTTTCTAGTATCTGCGCATCTATCTACAAAGAAAGATATATAGGGGCACCTGGGTGTCTCAGTGTGTTAAGTGACTGACTCTTGGTTTAGGCTCAAGTCATAATCTCAGAGTCCTGGGGTCGAGCCCCATGTCAGTCTCCCTGCATTCAGCACAGAGCACTTGAGGCTTCTCTCTATCCCTCTCCCTCTGCACCTCTCCCTCACCCCCGCCCCCACTCATATGAGGTCTCTCTCTCTCTCTTTTTAAAAATAAATTAATTGGGACGCCTGGGTGGCTCAGTTGGTTGGACGACTGCCTTCGGCTCAGGTCATGATCCCGGAGACCTGGGATCGAGCCCGCATCAGGCTCCCAGCTCCACGGGGAGTCTGCTTCTCCCTCTGACCTTCTCCTCGCTCATGCTCTCTCACTGCCTCTCTCTCAAATAAATAAATAAAATCTTTTAAAAAATTAATTAATTAATTAATTAATATATTTTTAAAAAAGAAAGATATGTATTATACCCCATATATACACATTAGATGTTTCAAAAAATTTTTTTAAAGATTTTATTTATTTGACACAGAGAGAGAAAGACAGCAAGAGGGAATGCACAAGCAGGGGGAGCGGCAGGCAGAGGGAGAGGGAGAAGCAGGCAACGCTGGGCTTGATCCCAGGACTCTGGGATTATGACCTGAGCTGAAGGCAGATGCTTAACCAACTGAGCCACCCATGTGCCCTACACATTAGATGTTAAACACAAATTGACATACTGCACACATGGTCTGCACCTTACTTTTGAACTTAATGATGGATTTTGGAAATTGTTCCCTATTACTACACAAGCATTCTTACTCTTTTTTATGGCTATATGTATATTATGGCCCTTTATGACTGCATCGTAATGTAACTAGCCTCCCACTGATGGCATGAATTACTTTCAGTGCTTTCTATTAACATGATGTTGCAGTGGATAATCGTGCACGCGTGAGTGTGGGTGAGGGGGGATAAAGTTCTGGATGTGGAACCTTTGGGTGAAGGCATGACACTGCTTTCAGTGATGTTAGGGGTTGCCTGGTGGCTCTGCTCTAGGGCAGGGATCCCAGGAAGAGATGTGGGGCTTCCCTTTCTCTTGGAAGCTTGATCCAGCCAGCTTCACGTATTGACCCCGGCCTCGGGAAACATGGGGTGTGATTCTGCCCTGTCTTCCACCAGCTCTGTGACCTTAGGGAAGATCCATACCCACCCCAGATGTTTCCGTGCCTTAAGATCAGGAGTGGGAGCACGAGGCTTGGGGACACCCTAGCTTCTTACTCTCTATGACTCTGGTCTGTGCTCTCGGCCAGTCCTCCCGAGGCAGGGAAGGACAGCACTAAACTGTTCTGGCTCCCTTGTCTTGTCTCCATTCTGGAGACACGTCTCATTTAGGACTGGGTCTTGCATCTTGGAGAAGCCAACTGGGTGGTGTGGCTTGCTTCTATTATCTCCACAAAAATAGGATCTCCACATGGGCTGGGAGTCAGTGGGTCTCCCAACGCCATAAGCCAGCTTCTAGAACGTTCTGTGGAAATAGCATGCCACACGACAACAACAGCGTACCATGACACACATAGTAACATCGTGAAAATCCAGAACACCGACGGTGCCAAATGCTGGTGAGGACGTGGAGCCACAGGAACTCTCATTCACTGCTGGTGGGAATGAGAAATGCTGCCGCCATTTTGGAAGGCAGTTTGGTGGTTTCTCACAAGACTAAACATACTCTAACCAGGCTCCTCGTTATTTACCCAAATGAACTGAAAAAAATCTATGTTCATTAAAAAAAAAAAATAACCCTCCCATGGATGTTCATAGGAGCTTTATTCATAATTGCCAAAGCTTGGCAGCAACCAAGATGTTCTTTAGTCAGTGAATGGATTCATGAACTGTGGTAATCCAGGTAATGGAATGAAATTTGATGCTAAAAAGAAATGAACTATCAGGCCATGAAAAGACATGAAAGAAACGGAAATGCATATTACACAGTGAAAGAAGCTGATTTGAAAAGTCTATATATTGTAGGATTTCAACTATCGACATTCTGGAAAAGAAAAACTGTGGGGACAGTAAAAAGAGTAGTCACTCGGGGGTTTGGGGGAAAGGAAGGGATGAATGGGCAGAGCACGGAAGATTTTTAAAGCAGTGAAATGACTCTGTGTGACACTGCAGTGGTGGCTCCATTTGTCCCAGCCAGTAGAATGTACAACACCACGCCTGAACAAAATCTGATATAAAGTAAGGATTCCAGGTCATCATAATGATTTGTCAGTGGGGGTTCATCAATCGTAACGAGCACTCCGCTCTGGTACGTGCTGTCGGTAGTGGCTGAGGCCGGGTGTGGGTGGTGACAGCGGCCGGCTCTATGGGAAGCCTGTCCCGTCCATTCAGTTCTGCTGTGAACCTAAGATTGCTCTAAAAAAAAGTCTTAAAAAATAGACCTTAAAACGTTGAGCCACATACATATTTTTCCATTAAAATTGAGATAAAATTCACCCATTGAAAAGGTACAACTCAGTGGTTTATAGTATATTGAAAAGGTTGCGCATCGCTCACCATTATTGAATTCTAGAACGTTTTTATCACTCTGAAAAGAAGCTCCATATCTGGGAACAGGGGCTCTCCGTCCCTCCCTTCCCCCAGGGCTCTGGCATAGGGCAATAGCCTACTTTCTGTCTCCACGGATTTCTTAGGGTTTCCTTTGGCGTGGGTCTACACTTAGGAGTGGCATTGCTGGATCATAGGGTAGCCCTACGTCTAACTTCTGGAGGACCTGGCAGGCTCTTTTCCACAGTGGCTGCACCCTGTTCCACTCCAGCCGGCAGGGTGCGAGGGGTCCGGTTTCTGCACACCCTCACCAACACCTGTTATTGTCTTGCTGTTTGTAGTCATCTCAAGGTGTGTGAAGTGGCCCGGAGCCTGAACTTTTAACTACTATTCGACACAGGAGGCACTCAATGAACACTTTTTGAATGAATGAAAAAATAAACACATGTCGTGGTCGCCAATGACGGGATCTGACATCGCATCACACACTCCACCTGACAAACCACACAAAGCTTCCTAACCCGGAGCTTTAACAGAAGAGAAGGCTGTGCCGTTCAGTCCGTTAAGCAGCTGCCTTTGGTTCAGGTCATGATCCCGGAGTTCAGAGTTCTGGGGGATCGAGCCCCCCATCACATCCGGCTCCCTGCTCAGAGGGGAGCCCACTTCTCCCTCTGCCCGTCCCCCTGCTTGTGCTCCCTCTCACTCTCAAAGTCTTTTTAAAAATTTATTTATTTATTTATTTATTTGACAGAGAGATTACAATTAGGCAGAGAGGCAGGTGAGGGGTGCGGGGAGGGGGCAGCAGGCTCCCTGCCGAGCAGAGAGCCCGACTTTGGGGCTAGATCCCAGGACCCTGAGATCATGACCTGAGCCAGAGGCAGAGGCTTAATGCACTGAGCCACCCAGGCATCCTGAAATAAATGAAGTCTTAAAAAAAGAAAGAGGCTGTTTTCCTCTGAATAGCGATTTCCTGGTGGTATCTGAGTCACCTGCTGTGTTTTATTATGTATGTATGCATGCATGCATGACATGTATCTATTTTAGAGCGAGAGGAAGAGAGTGCGCAAGCGCCAGCGAGGGGCCGGGTGGCGGAGGGGTGGGGACAGAGAGGGAAGCTCCAGCAGGCTCCCCGCTGAGCGAGGAGTCCAACCCGAGGCTCAGTCTCAAGACCCTGAGATCGTGGCCTGAACCGAAATCAAGAGTTCTGAGGCTTGACTGAACCACCCAGGTGCCGCACCTGCAGAGGGTTTTAAAAGTGCAGATTCCCAGGCTCCATGCGCAGAGTTCGGTGTGGTAAGATGCCCAGCCTCCCATCCCCAGGTGATCCTGCCGTTTGGGACCCAGTAATCTAGGAAGGGCATTTCGAGTACAGCGCTCGCCTTTGCGAGAAGCCAGCTGTTGGGGTGCCCTGTGGAAATGCAGCGCGTGGGAAGGGCAGGACTCAGACCCGGCTGAATTCCGGACCCGGGGCCCCACACATCGCGGCATCCCCGGGCCGGGGCAAAGCGGACAACAGCTGAGACTCATGGAGAACTCACCTCGCTCCGATTCTTTACGTGCAACTCCTCCTTTCAGCTTCAAAATAAGATCCAATGCGGAAGGCCCTCAGCGATTCCGCCTTCGCAGGTGACACGCAAGATCTCACGGCCCCGAGAGCCAGGCTTCAAGCAAGGTCTGTGGGCTCCCCTCTGTCTGTTCTCCTCCTGGGCTATTTCTCTAGCCTGGACGTACTCACTGCGCTCGGGAGGAGTCAGCACACATCAGTATAGACAGGAGCCAGCCAGGCCCGCAAGGAGGGAGCGAGATGCTTGGTGGGCGAGGGGTGTAGAGAGGTTCTGGATAAAATACCGGTGGGGGGCAAATAGAGGAAACAGAAGTCTTTCTTTGTGGCAGTAGCACACTTTCTAAGCCCTGTAGCTGCCCTGATGACTTCCTGCCACACTCATGCTTGCCTTGTTTGCCCCCGAGTGCCTCTTCCCCCAACCCCGAGACTCACACACAGCAAATACTGCTTGGCCCCTAAGAGTCAGGAGTGGGTGCTTTCAGCTGCTATAGCTCATTTAGATATTATTTCCAGACGAGAAAACCAGGCTCAGGGACATTAAATAACTTGCCCCAAATCATACAGTATATGTGTTGCAAGGCAACTCCAACTTCGTTTTTGACTCCCAGTCCAGTGCTCTTTTCCTCCTACTAGTGACTCTTGAGGCAGATCATGGGTCCCTCCGAGACTCCGATGACAACGATCTTCCCCTCGCTGCGTGGGAACACCCCCTTGTTTGTGTGTTGGGGCTCATTCCCAATGCTATGGTTTAGAGCGATGCCCAGACTCTGATGAACCTGCTCGGCTCTCCTCGTGCTTTGAGGAACCCCTCGCAGGAACAGCAGTTTCACAAGAACATATTAACAGCCCCTCAAAGACAAAGGCAACTTAAAAGAGCTGGTTCATCGCAGAGCGGGGTCCCTTCTTTGCAGGCCCAAGAGGACCCGGAAACCATCAAAAGCTGAGGCTGGGAAACCCAGCTTCCTGCTTCTGGCCTCAATTCTCCACCACCCTCACCACCAAGACCACTAAAAATAAGACCAAACCCAACACATGCCCTCCCCATGTCATTCTCCTCGTGGTTTCTCTCTCTGCTTCCTGTTGATCTTGAAGTTTGCTTTACTTCACAGCCTCTGACTTCTGTGCACAGCCCAGGGGCACTCCCCTGCCTTGAGAGGAAATAGCATTTTAAAAAGCCCAAGAGAAGATGGCAGGTGTGAAACAGTGGGTACTGAGGGTCGAAGTCCTGCCTCTCTTCATCCACCTTGCTGGGGAGGTGGGGACTCCCCTCCCACCCAGCAGGGTGGCAGCCCCAAGGAACTCTGGTCCAAACCCTATCAAACGCTGCCAGGGTCAACCTGTACAAATCTTGGTTATGGCTTTTGACAAATGTACCCACACGCGCACCAATGGCTGTGGCGCTCAGGAAGGCATAATTGCTCTCCGGACTTACTCAGTGAGCATGGGTGGAGGACGGAGTCACAGGACACAGGATCTTTGGGGATACTTTATGAGAAATGCCTTTTGCCTCTCTCCAACTGTCCCATGGAAAACCAAGGGCCATTGGCTAATTTTTCTGGTTTACCCCCCAAATGCTTTCCGGCCATCATTTCAAACTCTGGCCCCTCCAGGAGACCTCCCTGGAGGGCCTCAGTGAGACTTTACCCTCGCCCAATCTCAGCCTCCGTTTGCTGCTATAATTATACTTCTTCCCTTGCTAGGTTGTGAGCCCTTGGAGGGGCATGGGTGAACCACTCAATCACTCATTTTAGGAATTACACAACTAATATACGTTTACCATTTGGAAATAGAAAATTTAGAGAGTCCCCCTTCCCCATACCCCCCAAAGATAAAATGTATCCTTGATGAAACATCTTGGTGATCTTTCTGCTTTCCTGTGCAGACACAAACACACCCCCACACAACACATTTACGTAGAGTGGAAGCTATTCTACTTCGAGTTCCATGACTCCCTATATGTCCGCTCAATATGCCTTAAGGTATTTTCATCTCAACATTGTGTGTCATTGGAGATCGCTGCAGAGCCCCACGACAGCCGCATCACAGTGTTCTCTGCCAGTCCTCTACTGCTGGGCCATCAGGTTGTGTCTCGTTCTTTTTTAAAAGACAGCTTTATTAAGATATAATTCACATACTATAAAATTCATCCTTTTAAGGTGACTATTCAGGTTTTTAGTGTATTTAGAGTCCTGCAATCATCATCACCATCCAACTTTGGGAAATTCTCATCACCCTGAAAAGAAAGCCCATATCCCTGAGCAGTCATCGTAGTCCCTCGCTCCTAGAAACCTAATCTCCATTCTGAATTTTACTTTTTTTTAACTCTGGACATTTCATGTAAGTGGAATTGTACGATGTGTGGCTTCTTTCACTTATAATGTTATGTATCAGGGCTTCTCTGCTGCTGCTGAATGACATTCCACGGTGTGGATGATGCCACATTTGGTTTCTACATCCATCAGTTGGTGGACACTTGTACTGTTTCCACTCTCCGCCTGTTATGAATAATACTGGCTTGAACGTTTCTGTGTACGTTTTTATGTGAACGTATCTTTTCAGTCCTTTGGGGTCTATACTTCCTAGTGAAGCTGCTGGATCAGGGGGTAACTTTTTTTAACTTCTTCGAAGAACTGCCGAACTGCTCCAAAGTGGTTGTACCATTTTACGTTCCCATTAGTCAAGTAAGGATCTTCCAGTTTCTCCACATCCTGGCCATCCTTTACTTTTGTTCATCAATTGGGTTTTTAACCCCAGACCTGTCCCTCAAATATAGAAACGCTGAATCCATGTTTGCTGGATTGATCATGTGCTTTCCTCCAAACAAAGTTTTTGCTTTTTTGAGACTCATCTCTACAATCCATCTCCCCAAACACCAGGCCAGATCCAGCCTTTGTCCTTGGAGCGAGGGAAGGCTTCATGGAGGAGGAAGGGCTTGGGCTAGGAGACAGTCGTAACAGCAGAGTGTGACTTTGGGGACACCACTGGCCCCTGAAACTTTGGTTCTATTACCCATGAGGCAGGAGCTGAGAACAGTATCAGCCTCATGACATAAGGCAAGGACACCACGCAGCACAGTGTCAGGCACGCAGACGGGCCTCTTGTCCTTCCCCATGAGAAGGGTGAAGGCTTGGCTCTTAGATGAGCGGGGGAAAGACATGCCCTTGGAGGAAGAGCATGTGCCGGGACAGGGGAGTGAAAGCACGTGGCCAGAGTGAGGGGAGAAGGTGGAGCATGGGAATAAAGCCAGGATCCCAAGGGGCCAGACTGCCCCCCACCCCCACCCCAAGGGGCTCCTTGTGCTGGAAGGAAGTCCCATCCTTCCTTGAAGTCACAGACTCTAGGCTGGGTGGGAGGGGACCACGGTGTGCATGTTGAAGGGCTCCCTTTTCCTCAGGGTGAGGCGGGACTGAGAGGCTGGGCCAGGAGCAGCCAGCCCAGCAAGCGGGCTATTTGAATGAATCTGGGTGAAAATTGAGGAGCTGAGACTAGAGCTGTGAAAGTGGGCGTCACAAGGGGGCCCACAGGGGGAGAGACTTAGGAGGGGACAGCAGTGGGATGTGACAGCCTTGTGGCCTCTGTGATGGCAGGCTGCCCTAGAGATCTCATCTTTTTAAAATTCTCACAACTCTGCAAGGAGCTACCTGCTTTTCCAGTTCCAGGTTTGCAAACTGAGGCTCAGAGGGAGTTGGGAGATTTGCCCAAAGTCCTACCAGAGGGATAACATTTGCCCCCAGGTCTGCCTGCTCTCCTGGGAAGGACTTAGCTCTGCAGTGAAGCCTGGGAGGGAGGGAGGAGAGCGGGAAAGTGAGCAGGAGGCTTGGCCGCCAGCCTGGAGCTCAGGTGGGTCAGTCAGGCTGAAGGCTACAAGGTCTCTCTGAGGAGCAAGGCCCTCGGTGACAGGAGCTGGGATGTCTCTGATCCACTTTCTTCCTGGGGCGGGGGTGGGGGCGGGGGGAGGCACACGAAGCCTTGGAAACAGAAGTGTGTTGAATGGAGACCATGACCCAGCCAGCCCTGTTTGGAGTGAGGCTGGCACAGGGGCCCAGGTGGAGACCAGGCAGCTCCCCAATTCTTCCCTCATTCAGAACCCCATCCTTGGCCAGAAGCCTAGATCCTCTGGACTTGGGGCCATGCTGGGGAAAGGGGCTGTCACTGGGCTGGTGGCTGAGCCTGGATCTACCAAGGAGCTTCGGGCCTTTCCCTGTGCACTCCCCTCAGCAGGGCTAAGAGACTCTACCCCTTCCTGGAAACATCCACACTCACAGCATGGGTGTCCCACACCAGGCCTGCCTGGGAGACCCACACGCTGGTCTGGCCGGTCTCATGGGGGCAGGTGAGCTGAGGGGCCGTGTGGAGATGGCACAAGATCCCCACACCAAGAAGGGGGAAGGGGTGCCTAGGAGGGGAGTCCTGAGCTGCCTGCCTCACACAGAGGGGGATCCTCTTGCTTCCACTTTCTCCCAGGCCGTATTCCCCGTGGCTCCCTTCCTGTGCCCGTTAGCCTTTGTCCATGAGGCCATGCTCACTCAGCTTAGAGTTAGCGGAGGCTCAGATGGGGACATGGCAGGGAGCCATCTGGTTTTCTCCCAAGACCCTCAAACCTCCCCCACCACCCCATCGTCGCCCCCCAGGGCCTGGCCTGCCTCAGCCCAACCACCCCCTTCTTCTCTGCCCTTGAGTCTTTATCCATGTTTACTACCTGTCGATTAGGCAGCCTCAATCCCCTGCACACAGAAAGCCAGGCAGCCGATTCTGGCGGAGATCCCTGGGCTCCATCCCCATGCCTCTTTCCTTGGTGGGGGGAGGTTGTTGGGGAAATGGGGTGAAGCAGGGAGGGAGAAGGGCAGCCTGCAGTCTCCCCTTTAGCTGAGTCACTATGGCCTCTTTGCAGTAGGCTGTTTCTCCAGACCACAGTTGGAACTCCCGGGGTGGAAGTCCGGGTGACGAGGGACGGTGGCCAGCGGGTACCTGTGACGGAGGGTGGCTGGGTAGGTCACAGGCACGTGTTCCCTGACTGGGGCCTGGCTCAGTCAGCCTTTCCCATGGGGGTTGTTCCGGCCAGTGAAAGGTGTCTCTGGGACCTCCCTGAGTGCCACTGACACTTGGTCTCCTCTCTCTGCCCACTCTGAGGCCTCTGACCATGAAGGAGGAAGAGGGAGAGAAAGAAGGTGGCAGAAGAGGAAGGGGACAGGAGCAGAGGGGCAGTGGGGGTGGGGACAGGGAGGTCCTAGGAGGAACAACATCTGGTCGCCTGGAGTGGGCCAGTCCCAGCATGACCTCTATGAGGCAAGCATGCTCGCCCGCACTTTACAGCTGAGAAAACTGGGCTCAGAGAAGAAACCTGCCCAAAGTCTCTCAATGGGTCTGTGGCCGAGCTTCTGTGTCCAAAGTTCCCCTGCTTGCTCTCTTCCCGGCCACTCGGTGCCTGTTTCATCTCATTCCCTGGTCCTGGGGTAGAGTCCGTGGGCCCTGAGCACAGCCCTGCATCTTCTCCCCAAGCTGGGCTCTGCCACCTGGTTTCGGGCACCAGACCCAATCTGGAATGGCCTGTCTCACACAGGGATCACCTCCGGGTGAGTAATATCGGAGCCTGTACCCCCAGCCCCTGGGTGAGGAGCATCGTCAGAAATTCCATTTTCCAGGTAAAGCACCCAGCTCGTGCCTTAGACATGGCAGAGGCACCATACCTCCTGGGCGAGTTTCTCATTCCTGTACCTTCCAGGCTGACCTCTCCCAGGGCCCTCACCACACACTCCTGGGGTCACAGGGCAGCATCGCTGACGGTCAGGGCTGTGGACCAGGATGCAGGAGTTTCACTCACCTGCCCAGAACGTGACTGGCCCTAGCTCATGGCTGCCCTCCTGGCAGAACTGTGAGCTCACCCTGCTTTGTTCACCATTGAGGGTGTCCAGGGGACTTTCAAGTGAGGGGTCAGCCCCAGCCACCAGGAGAAGGGAAACTCAGTCTTGACTACAGACCATTAAGCCAGAAGGAGAACTGAGAGCAAGGGGGAGAGCAAGCCGCTGCTGTATGGGCACAGTCCCCTGTGTCCTGGGGAGTGGCAGAGTTGATGCAGCCCAGAGGCCATGCTCAGAGGGTGGCCTGCCCATGCACACACCCCAATCCCACCAGGACAGGCAGGCCCTGGGTCCTGTGCGAGCTAACAAGGCGGTGGCTCCCGGCTGATAACCTCTCCATATTTGTCACTCATTTTCTTAAAGAGGAGGCCGAGCACAGACAGAAGGGTGGAGGACCAAGTGGGGCGAGTGGGAGCAGCAATGGTCTTTGAATGCACAGGCCACACCCAGAAAAAGCAGCCCCGATGGTAACCAGATCTTCCCCTCTGGCAACACAGTGATACGGGAGGTAGGTCTCAATGCCTTTCCTCACCTCAAACTACTTCATCATAGTGTTCTGCTAATCCCAAATGGTTGAAAGCTACTTCCTAAGAGGAATTCCAGTAAGTTGATGTTCTTCAGTCTTTTCACCTTTATCGGGATGGTTTTTAGTGCCTGTATAGATGGGAGCCCTGGTTAATGCCCAGTTGGCCTACTTCTTCCCCCTGGTCTGGCTCTGACAATAACACTGGTTCCTCATACTTCCAACCCAAGGAAAATTCTCTACACAGGCAAATGTGCCTTGGGAGCTGAAAGGAGAAGAGCTCTAGGGATTCTCCAGGCATAAGTTCTCAGAAGAGAGGACAGTGTTGAGAGAATCCATCAGAAAATTTGGTTTCCTTGGAGGAATGGAGTGGCCTGTGATGAGAAGGGGAGTAGGGACAGGAATAAGAATTCACAGTGCTTTCACCAGTCTGTGGCCAGAATACCCAGCACCCCAGAGAGCTAGTCCTGCCTTGGATCTGGTCCCATCTCATGGTGGCAAAGGCCACCAGCTACCCTTGGAGGAAAGTACCTGGTGGCCGGGAGGGCGGTGTTCGGATAAGTCTATATTTGGAAGAGGACTCTAAGTTGGGCGGGTGGTTCCCTGGCCTTATCAGGGCCCTGCAGTCCAGCATGGCTCCAGGGCAGATGGGCTGTCCAATCTCCACCCTATTGGACTTGGCTCAGTCCCCATAAGAGGGAGGGCCTTGTCTTCACACACCCCTGTGCTCAGTGTCACCCTACTCCATTGGCTGCATTGACCTCCATGTCACAGCCAGCTGCAATGGGGAGAGAAGTTGGCTGGCTTTCAAAGTCAGGGGTGAGCAGAGGCATGGCACTCTCCAGACTGGGCAAATCCTGGCAATGGCAGAAGGCAGGGAAAGGGCTTCGGAAGGAGAATGAACACCTGTTGGATTCCAGAGGCTTTAGAAACAAGTTAAACAGCTCTGTCAGAATTCATTCAACTCAAACTATTAATATTTCTCCCTGGTGCCAAAATGGTCATGGCTAGATGTGTCCAGGCAGCAAGTAATGGAGAATGCATTCCATTTCCCACCGAGGGAGGGAGATGGCGCAGCCATGACACAGGCTGACACGTGCTTGGCGTGCTCTTCTGAACTGTGTGACCTCGGACGTGCTGTAGGTCTTCTTAGAATCTGTTTCCTCATCTGTAAAACTGAGAACATGTTTTTATGAAATTAAGTGCAATAATGTGTGTTAAGGACAGAGCATTGGATGGTAGGTGCCCAGTAGTGTTCCTTCCTCCTAACCCCCCCTTTCATTTCTCATTGTCTTTACCTTTTTGTTTGAGTGATTTGATATGACTAATTCTGATGCCCTGCGGTGGTTTTTAAATATGACTATAAGTTGACATTCCCCTCTTCAAAAGGTGGAAACTAACATCCCTCCCCTCAAAGACTGGCTGGACCTCGTGACTTGTGTTTTGCATGAAGAGGATACAGCAGGAGGGAAGGTATGTGAGGTGGGTGAAGGTGTGTGAAGCCAGGTCATAAAAGGCACTGTGGTTTACACCTCGTTCTCTCCTGGACTGTCTGCTGTTGGGGCCGCCCTGTCATGAGGACACTCAAGCAGCCCATGTAGGGGAGGTCCAAGTGGGGAAGAGGGAAGGCATCCCATCAACAGTAAAGCACCAACTTGCCAACCATCCTCCAGCCCCAATCAAGCCTTCAGATGACCGCAGCTCTGCCTGACATCACAACCTCTTGAAAGACCCCAAGCCAGAATGTTCCAGAATGTCTGACCCAAAGGAATTATGAGATATAATAAATGCATATTGTTGTTAAAAACTCCATATATTAGAGTGACTTGTTACACAGCAATAGCTTATGTATCTGTTGAATTCCAAAAAAGCTCTGAAACTGCATATAGGTAAAGGCAAAGCTGTAACAACATGGAAAACTATCAGAACAAGATTTGAAAGATGGGAGTGAAGTCATAACTGGGGTGGGTCTAAGGAAGAATCTATTTCATTCAATTGGAAAATCTGGCTAATGACAAAATAAAGCTTTAGGGCTTCTTTCAAGCCAAGGTAAAAACAGGAACTTAATGGATCATATTAAAACTATTATTTTTCTTTTGGCTTTGAATAATGATATACATTTGACATGTGGGATTTTAGATAAATAGCCTCCCTATATGGTGAATGATATCTTGGTATCTTGTAGATACTCTGCCTACTGTAGATCATACTGAGCAGGTTTGAAATGAACGTATTGTTCACTTATAACGATGCACTTTGACAGTTTTCAGAAACTCTTCGCATTACAAAAGTTTGGAAAAAATGTACACTGTATTTTGTAAACTTTTTACATAGGCACAAGACAAAAAATAAAGTATAATAAGGTTTATAGGGAAAGTCTCCATCCCACCCCTCTCCTCCACAGGGTAGTTTCCTTTCTCATGGTCAACCCTCTATGACTGATTTCTGGTTTAATTTCCCAGAGATATTTTATATACACATAAATAATATATGTTGTTTGCTCCCTTTATTATGCAAATGGTAGCATATTATAGGTGTGGTTCTGTCCTGTGCCTTTTATTACTCAATATTGATATAGGACTTAAAGATAACTTTCCCCTTAATTATCCTAATTTTTTATTTCCTGAGCTTTTGGTATTTTCTTTTCTTTTTTTTTTTAAAGATTTTATTTATTTATTTGACAGACAGAGATCACAAGTAGGCAGAGAGGCAGGCAGAGAGAGAGGAGGAAGCAGGCTCCCCACTGAGCAGAGAGCCCGATGTGGGGCTCGATCCCAGGACCCTGGGGTCATGACCTGAGCCGAAGGCAGAGGCTTAACCCACTGAGCCACCCAGGTGCCCTCTTTTGGTATTTTCTTATTTGAACTTTGGAAATGTAAAGAAGTCAAGAAAATAAAAGCCCTTGTAATCCCACCGTTAAGAGGTCACTGGCTGTTCAAAACACACTGTTTGGGTGTATTCCTTCCCGTCTTTCCCCTGTAAATATGAGATGTCTAATATGTGTAATTTTTTTAAACCATGGAAAGAATTTCATATGGGCTTTTCCTCCCATTTACTTTTACATGGGAGTATTCCCAGTCCCTCTCCCTTATCACTACCATTATACTGTACGTATATTCAGGTTTTCCTTAAGGGGCATATTTATTTTCTCAATAACACTCTGTCCAATGCAGGATGGAGGTGAACCTGCCTTTTCTGGGTCTTCTCCGGGCTGCTGTGAGAACAGCTCAGACTAGCCTTTGTCACCGGGGCATCTGTAAGATGAGCAACCAAGACTAGAGCATTACTGAAGCACATTCATACAGGACTTTCTTGGATTGCCAGCATGCCACAGAGTCTGCAGATGGCCAACTCCCTGCATGATGGCGCTCAGCTCTCAAGGAGCAAAGAGACATAGGAAAGGTCAGCCTTGCCAACTGAGGCACCAAAATCAGTTGTTCCCTTGAACACAACATAGAATCAGAGTGATTGACCGAGTCCTATGGGATTCTCCAGGAAGTTGCCCTAGGTCTAGGCATCCCCACTGATCTCAAAGGATACTTGCCTGGGAAGAGGTAATGTAACATTTTCCTCTCCACCACCTTCCAGGCACAAAACACACCCTCCAGTGAGATTTCTCACTGGAAAAGGGCAAGTTACATAGGATGATCTATTCATTCCTTCTCATCCTGTCCTTTTTCAAAGACTAGACATCTGGTCACAGTTGTATAAAGAATTCTGGAAAGAACAGGAATTACATTTTTTTAAAAGATCTTATTTGAGAGAGAGAGAGAGAGCGCACAAGCAGGGGGAGCTGCAGAGGGAGAGGGAGAAGCAGGCTTCCTGCTAAGCAGTGAGCCCAACATGGGACTTGATCCAAGGATGCAGGATCATGATCTGAGCGGAGGGCAGATGCTTAACCAACTGAGCCACCCAGGTGACCTGGGAATGACAACATTCAAATGGATAAGAGTGGAAGAGGTAAACCAGATATAGTTTACTCCTTTATCTTTTCCCTAATATGCATTTTCTTCGAGCAGATAAAGGAGACCAAACAAGTGATAGCACTATATACGATACCAACTCAGGGCTTACTGATACTGGGCTAAGTTTTGTGTATATTATAATCTTGCTTAATTTTTTATAACTACCCAAAGAGGTTAGTGCAATTATACCCATTTGATAAAAAAGTGAAGAGCTAGGAATCAAAGTCATGTCTCTAGGACCCCAGGGCATAAATTCTTAATTTTGAACTATGCTTTATTATTGGACAAAGAAAAAAAAATGCTGTAACAATGTCAGAAGTGGAAATTTCAGGGTATTATTGTATAATTGTCTAATAAGATATGTAACATGTCATATGTCAAATGACTTGAGAAAGAAAATGTGAACCCAGTACAATATAAGTTTACTTAATTGATGTCTACTGTCTCTAGAGATTCACGTAAATTAAGAAGATAAGACAGCAGTTATCTTTTGGAAATAAAGACAGGAGAAGTATAAGCTCTTAAGTCTGATTATGCAGGTTTGGAACCCTAGTTTTGGCCACTTACTAATTAAGTGACCTTGGGCAACTGCTTTAAACTGCTTTAAATTTCTTATCTGTAAAATGGGATAATGCCATCTACCTCAGAGGTTGGTTGTATTAATGAATTCATTCAAAGCACTAGGTGTTTAGTAAATTCTAGCTATTACATTTAACCCATAGAGTTATAATGTGCCAACGACATCTATCAATGACAGCAGCCTTTAGTTAAACAATTGCTTAAGATCCAGTGGGCGAGGCATAGATTTAAAAACCATACTGGTGATCAGGATGTAGTGGTTCTATCACTGTTCATTTAAAGGCATACCTGTACCCCTGGGGCAAATAATACATTGTATGTTAATAAAAAAAATTAAAAAAAAAATACCTGCAGTAGGGTTTGCTAAGGCTAGACCATTTCTGTAGACCCCCCCAATTTGTCCCTCGGTTCCTACCCAAAACCTTACTGTATACTTGTATAGGAAGCCCCTCCCCACACTGGATTAGTGAATGCCAGTGGGGTTACCCAGGCAGTTTGCCCTGGGGTAAAACTCTGCCTCATGTACAAGCCACTTTGTCACAAGAGAGATAGGTTGGGGAAAGCTTCTCCTGACATTGCCTCAGGTTCTAACATTTGATGTTTCTAGCAGCTGATAACAGGCTGCTTTCGGTGAATAACCTGGCATGACAGTAAGAAACTGACTTGCAGTTTGAATCCCAGCTCTACCACTTACTATGTGTGAATGTAGGATAAGTTACTTCTTCTCTCTAAACCTTGGTTTCCCCTCAGTGGAGTTACCCCTACAGTGCAGGACTGGGGATTAACTGAGATAATATAATTTAAACACGCAATACAATGCCTACCCAATGCCTGAACTGCCGTAGAGATCAGACTAGGAACTTCAATTAAGATTTGTATCCCAAGCTACTTCTTGACTCTCACTATTAAGATACAGGAGAACATCTTTTTGCCATGTATATATTCTTCACCATGTCATCAGCATGAACAGTACTGTCTATCACGAGCAACAAAAATGCAGATTTTATTTTTGGACAAATATGGTGGAGGAAAAAAGGATGAACAAGGTACAGTCTCTGCTCCCACAGCTCATAACCTTTTCGGGGAGATAGATACACAATCAATAATGTTAATTTAAGACGGGCTGAGAGAGGTATGATCCTCAAGTGCCACTAGAGTTTGGTAAAGGAGGTCATTTTGATGAGAGAAACATCATCGGTGGGGCCAGGTGGTAGGGGATGCCTGGAGAGCTAGGAAGGCCCCTGAGAGGGTGTAAGCCCTCTGGCCAGGTGTGCAGGATAGGGAGAGGGGGGGTAATGAGGGTCTGCTTGCCAGGTAGTGCTCTATGGACCACTGCTGGCTCCAAGGACGGAATGATTCAAGCAGATGCTGAGGACACATCTGAGCTTCTGTGAGTAAGGGCCCAGGAAGCATTCTCTCCTCAGGCTGGAGGAGTGAATGGAGAGGTCATTATTTGGGCATGTGTGGCAAGACGAATGAGAGAGGCCTTCTGACTCAGTGGCAAAAGGTAATTACCACAACCAGAGGGTCATGGAGGATGTACCTTGTAGAATCAAAGCTGTTTTGCTCATCTAACCTTATAGCTTCATCTATTCCAGTCGGGGGAAGAAACACAGATCACTCATTCTCTTCAACCCAATCAGTACTTGTGAGGAGCATCTTCTAATAGTGACTCCCAGGAGGGGGGCCAGAGTCATCACTGGACCTAATTTTCCTGTAGGGAAACTGTCCTTTCAGATAGGGTAAATGAGTTCACATGGAGCATCTGGCTGTCTTCACAGCTAGTGCAGGACTCTCACATAGCTATCTGCTGTCACAGATGGCTACTTCCACCATTAAGTCAGGTCAGGCCCGTCCCTGGCTCTGTAGCACTCCTCTCCCCTCCACAGCTGGGGTCCCTGGACCTCACCTGGCTGTGGCCTCCAGGACTAGTCCTGATGAGGCAGGAGGAATGAAGGCGTCTCTGGGGACTCACTCAACATCAAGCCACGCCTGTCTCTAGGCCAGTCATGACCTTGTGTCTTGGCTCCAGGATGCCTTGCTTCTGGAATTCTGAGTGGTATCATGTACCTCAAGTCTGGTAACAGGATCCCCATCTGTCACCCTTCTTACACTGAGTTCCTGTCCTGAGGAACTATCCCCAGGCCCCTTAAGCCTCAGGTCCTGCCTTGATCTTGCCATTGCCCCACAGGAAGCAGAGGAAGCGCTGCACTTGAAGCCTGCGGCTGGGGCTCCTACACAGGCCAGGAGGCTCGTAGGCCCTGCTTCCCCGCTCCGGATTCCTGACCGGGACGTACACTTCCCCGATGGAGACCACTTTACCAGATTGTGCTTTTGGTTGATTGCCATCTCCTCCGGATTCCATGTTTCACCTGCTGGGCTGGACTTCCTACTAGCTGCTGCAGACCAAGCTGCTCTCCCCACGCCTGACTTTGCTCAGTGAGTGGGTAGAATTCCAGAGCTTGCCCCACCCCATCCGCCCTGTTCCTCTGCAGTTAATTGAGCCATGCTCAACTTGACTTTAGCAAGGATATGTGCATGTGCTCTTGCTCAATATTAACCTAAAGGTCAAAATGGAGACATGAGACCATCCTTACACAAAATCATTTCACATACATGGTTTGAAGACAGAAAACTATTTAAAAGATATTTTTAAAATGAAAAGTCTCGATTACCACACAACATATTTTCAAAGACTAAACAAACCCAAACCTCAGGTGCACCGGTAGCTAGTATCTGCAAAACATTTTTGGTTGTCTGAATAGTCTCAGACTACCTTTCTTTAAGTTGAAATAATTGAAGCCAACATTTCCAAAATAGAAATCAGGTAGGAAGTAATCTTAATCCTTAACCTGTGAGCCCAGTAAACACCCATGAAGAGTATGTCTGTGCCTGCCAACAATTTGGCCATTATCTACCTGCTTCTAAAACTGAGCGGGTTCACCTATTCTGAAGTCAAAGTCTACCAAGCCAGCCACCACTGAAATCCAGCCCCTAGAGCATTACTCAACAGGAAAGGGTGAGTTCTAGAACGCAACGACTTCCTCCCCAGCTCCTGCTCCCTGAGAATCTTCAGAAGATACTGCTTTTGGAAAAACCAATTAGAAAATGCTCTTACATTAAGGAGAAACACTAGACTGGAGAATCATTGAAGAGGGTCTAGCAGCACTGCAGCTCTAGGTCTGGGCCACTCACTACCAACATTTTCTTTTAAACCCAGAAGAGTTCCAGTGGGAAATCCACAAGACTCTCCATACCTTAATTCCTCCATTTTATAATCATTTTATAACCACACCACTTTTCTCATTTCCAACCCATCTGTGAATATTACTGCTGTGGGAGATCCAAGTTTTTCTTGAAAAATCTCAAGTCTAAATATCAACCTGAGAGGACGCTGTTTGGTCTAAGAAGTCCAATTAAATAATACTCCAGATTGTTCTTTCCATAGGGCTCATACATTTACTGGCCTTTTTCCCCCCTCCATTTACTGGCTTTTTTAGGGGCAGTCTACTACAAGTAGACAATGAGAACAAAGTCGTGTCTACAAGACATAAGACTGTAGGCAAGACTCTGTCCTATGTATTTTGTCATTTTTAAAAGCACAGCTAAAAAGTTTTGGAATAATTTCTTAGAAACTTAATCAGTGCACATCCAAATTAGATTAGTAATACTACTTTGGTTCTTCTTTTGCCTTTTACCAAATTAGATTAATAAAATCAGTGTTAATTGATTTTTAAGGTATGGACAAGGAACTAGTATTTTGTCTAGTGATGGGAGTTACCTGGGAGTGAAAATAAGGTGTATATATATATATATATATATATATATATATATATATGTATATGTATATGTATATTTAACTCTTGTAAGCAAGGTCAAAGCTGGCCCCGGGAATGGCAAAACCTAAAGTAGTTTGTGTAGGTATAAAATGAAAGGTAGCTTAATCAGTACCGTTCACCACTGCTTTGGTATCAAGACTTGCCCAACCAGAAAGTATATAGGCCTTGGAAACAATTATGGACTGGTTATATACCCATCTATCTTTCTGCTAGATAAAACACAGAACCTTTTGGCCATGGAATGAATATCAAAAAGTATCAATTTGTCATTTAAGGTATAAATGACATTTAAAATATTACAGGTTGCAGCAATAAAATCTGCATCTTGATTGAGAGAATACACAAAATTCTCTGCAGACTTGACACTTTAGGAAAAAACAATATTGATTACATAATATCCAGGCTCAGTCCTGCAATAGGTTCTCTTAATGATTTCTGTAACAACATATGAACATTATTTTGCCAGAAACTTTAGAAAACTGTATGCTTGTTCCTCGGTTACAGCCTGATGAGCTTCCAGGGGAGACTATGGCACAGGGAAGAAGCAGGAGATGCAGACCTGAAGCCCTTTGGTTACCTCCTGGATTCGCTGCCTCCAAGCTGCATAGGTTAGGCAAGCACGGCTTCTCTGAAGGACTGATCCTTCTAAAGTCAGAACAAGAAAACAAGGCTGAAGGAATAAACGAAGTAATTTGGTATCTTTAAACTTCCCTCAATCTTAAAGTACATCTAGCAATGCATAATCAGAATAAAGTCCTAACTGGAAGCTCAAAGATATTTTGGAGAAAAGTTCTCACAATTAATTAAAACTAAATTTAGACCCAGGATTGCCCTCTAATGGTCATCTCTTAGAAATGAAATCCCTTTGAAAACTACTGAATTTGCAAGTTATTTTTCCTATCAAATTTCCCCCAAAGGCTTATCTTTGTTCTTATCTCCAGTATGTATACTAGATTCTTCTCCAAGAAAGATCTCCAAGTATATTTATTTAAATAAAGTTGTAAGTAAATAAAAGTATACTTCTGATGTTTAAAACTACTTGTAGAGCTAGGGACACCTGGCTGGCTCAGTGGGTAGAGCATGAGACTAATGATCTCGGGGTTGGAAGTTCAAGCCCCACATTGGGCCTAGAGCACACTTAAAAAATAAATAAAATTAAAAAAATAAAATGTCAAGATTTAAGAAAAAGCTTCTATAACTGAACAGTCTTTTCGTGTTTTTAAAATACCACTTTCCTTGGAATGTCTCTCCTTGTCCCAACACTGAAAATCAAAAAGGAAAAACAAAGAAAAGATAAACGGCTTTTACCCAAGTCTTTTCTGTATCTTAAGCAAAGGTATAAAGCAATACCTTGTCTTCTTGGTGTCCCGGTGAAGAGTCAAGGGCTGCTCCGTATATTAAAGGATAGTATCACCACAGGTCACTCCTACTTTGCAGGTATTCATCAATTTCTTCCTTCTTGGGATGACTTATTTAGAAAAAGTCTTCCAAATTAAAAGTTAATGTTTTATCCTAAATCTGTATCCCATCTTATATCACAACATGAATTTAGCATGATTGGACTTATAACCTAAACTAAGGAAACTGCCCTAAAAAAAACTCACAAAAATGTACACTGGACCCACGCTGGGTCTGGCACACAGGTGTCGCTAGTAATTTTAGAATCTGAATTTTGATGGGTGAAATGCTAGTATCCCTTATTTATTTTCTGTAAGCCTTAGTCTCATTATCTACAAATTGGGGGATAATATCACCTATTTTGTTGGGATGTTGGGAAGGCCAAGTGAGGTAATACATGAAAAGCACTTGGCATCATTTTTGACTAACAGAAGGCATTAAAAAGCAAGAGGTTATCAATTAATCTCCCCAGCCAAAACATGCCAATTTTTGAAGAAGGCATTTTATTGCCACTCACAGGAACAAGGAGTCATTTTCTACCATGGTTTCTTCTTGAGACCTTACCTCAGATATTGTTTCAATGTGTTTTCCACCATAAGCATTAGAGTCCTTCCCGTGGTATCCAGATTGGTGAAACGAACTTGCTAAGACAACAAAGTTGAGAACAGTCTAGTGAAGAGAATAATAAGCAACAAAGGAAATGTCTTCTAAATTCTGGATTATTTCCCAACCAACGTAGTGCCTATCAACTAACAGAGGGAAGTACGTGCAAGGACTTAAGCCACACAGTGGATTGTTAGGTCTATTACACCCTCTAGTGGCCAAAAAGAAGATTGTTCTTTTAAAAATCTTGGGTTTGGTCAAGATGGCAATTTGGATGAGTATATGTATCACCCTTGAGTTAAAAAAATAACCAGCTTGCCTTTATGTTTTTTGCCTACATAAAAAAAGAACAACCTTAAAAGCTAATGTTAAGAGAAACCAATGCTGTCACAACTGGACCCATTTGGCTCTCTTTCTTCTCTGCTAAATGAAAATACTAAACACTAGAAGAAAAAGCACAGGCAGCACACCTTTCAATGCCATATTGACCCTCAAATGTAACTAAAGTTAACGGTCTTTGTTGTGTTATGGAAGGGAATTCTGAAATGAGTATCTTTCTAAAGAAGGAATTTTTCACCACAGGGTTATTTACAAGCCAGGGTAATAATTAAATATGCCCAAGACTATGAATCTATTCTTCTCTGCCTAAACCCTTCATTTTTATAATGGGTAATTATAGTAAAAACTTCAATTAACCAGAACCCTCAATTAACATGATTTCCCCTCCTGCACTCTATTTTTAGGACAAAGTAGAAAAAGGAAATCACAAGAAGTCATTCCTATGAAGGACTGAGTTTGAAAATCTTCTAGAATAAATTATGCTAACGAGAAAAAACCCAGAATAAAATTACATTCACACCATGATAAGCAATATATATGAGATGTATCTATAAATCATCAAGAGTTGGAAGGGAATAGATTTATTTTAATGTTAAGATGCTGGAATTGTAACCCAATTTCTATTCTTTTAATTATCAGAGTTACACTTAAAAAAGTCAAAGACAAGAGTAATGTATATAATAAACTCAGCATATATTCTGCAACATTTTCTATTCTACATCCATAGATCTGAATAGTAGAACTGAGACTGAGAATCAGAGTCTTAAGTCCTTCCAAGATCGTGAGATCCCAGAGACATAGTTAAAGTCACCATACGCTATTCAAGGCAAAAAAACAGGTCACTTGGAGAACACCTCATCTAATATGAGCTGAAACAAGAACTTTTTTTTAACATAGTGAATTTTCAACCAATTTGAAAATAAATTTACCAGGAAATTACTTATTCAGAAGCAACAGTCCTACTCAAAATCTCACTGCATTAAAAAAACGAAACAAAACAACAAAAACCCCATATTCCACAAAGCAATTCAGGCTATGCAACCACCCTTGAAACTTGAAAGCTCATGATACCAAATCCATCTATTTAAAATACTGTTTATTTGTGATTTAACATTAATTAGCATTACATCTAAGAGCAATATCAGATAACATTTATACATTTTCCACAGGACACAGAGGTTCATTGGCTCATTCTTTATGCCAAAGCAAGTAAATAGAGGCATTAGCAAAAGGTGCAAATAGGTCACTGTTGCGTTTAAAAAATATTTATGCACATTGCATTCATTTAAGATATATATATATATTTAAAAAGTTATGGAAAAGCATAGTTCACAGGTTACTGTTTCTACATACATTGTAATACAACATAAATGATGTAGAACATAAAAAATTCTCAAATACAGAATTAAGCAACTGAAAGTTTCCACTAAGAGATTGAAATACTGATTCCAGTAGTTAGTGAGATCTAGAATGAAATTTCCAGGCTCTGTTTCAATTCTGCATCACCATACACATACAGTCAAACAGAACCAGCCCCAGAACACACTGTAATCAATGTGATTTTTTACATCCCAACTCATCCTCCAGAAACACTTCAGATTATTTTTACCCACTGACCATTTCGGATCATTGATTTTACACTGATTTGTGACATCACTTGGGTGATGGATGGGGGAACTATATTAAGCCTAGGTTTAAATTTGTATTTACATTAGAATGAAAGTTAACTGAAGTAAGGTAAGAAAATTTTGTAAAAATCAACAAGTGGTAGGTTTTCTCACTGGGGGATCAGACCCACTGATTTCTTCTAGTACTGCCTTCTAAAGATACAGAAATTAAAAGGAATTGACCCTTTAAAAACTCAAATATCAACAAAGAAATATGATTTTGGCAAAGCAGAATTTTAGCAATTTGGGACATGTTTCAAGTAAACTATGCTTTAAATCCTATCGTGACTGAATCTTTATCAAACTAGAATTCTTTGCATGACACCACTTTTATTCCCTTCATTTTTCACTTTCTCTCTTCCTTTTCATTTGGTTACCATAGGAGAGCTTCTTCATTTGTTAGCAATACTCAGAGAAAAATACATGATAAGGTTCAAATATGAATCTAGTTATATCTTGAAATGTTCTAATCCCCTTTTGATACCAAGTCCCTGGATTCTTGAATTATATTTAAGTATACTTAGTACCAAGCAGCCTCAAATGTGCTCTACTGTTATATGATTGGCTAATATGCTTATGATGCTTTTATATTGAATGGTATACAAACATCTCAACATACAAAAATCATTTTTGTCAGAGTTAAACTAAATAACCCATGTTACGTGTACAAAATCCCCTTTGTTGAAAAAATAAGGGGCTTTCTAAACTAATAAAAAAGGAAGTTTTCAAAAATTATAGTTTACTAAAATGATTTTTTTTTTTTTTTTTTGGGCAAAGAAGGTTACTTCAGGTGAGGAAATTTTATACTATGAATAAAATTCCAAATGAATCTTTTCTTAAACTTGTCTTTAAAAAAATTATGTGCCAGTGTATACTAATGCTATAGATTCTTAGAAGCTTTTAAAGTGTTCTGTTAATGCCCACTGAAACAATGGGAACCCAAAAGGTACAGTCAATAATCGTGGTAAAAAATTATATTCTGATTACGCAGTGAAGCAGGTGTTGAGAAATAAACCTCTCTCTTGTTCACTGGTAATTTGTTTCCAACAGATATTATGCAGAAGGCCTGAAGTAATTCAGACAGATATCTGTTTGTGATGAATTATAGTAATACTTCATGAGGGCAGAGCTAACTAAAACTAGCAAGTGTTTAAAAATTCAAAACCTTTTTTGGACATATAAAATGAGATGAATTTGAAATTGTTTTCATAATGTTTTTCTTTTAGTAAAATCTCTTTCCAGTTCTTAAGTCCAGTTTGCTACATACCCCCAATCTTATCTACCACTGCATATTAATGATCAACTTAAATGTGGTATTTAAATGTGCAATGTCACATTGTAATAATAGTTATAAAAGACTTTAGTTAGGCTTCAACTTTCTCCTTTTTTTTGTTCTTTTTCAGAAAAGAAGGAGTACGGAATTTCTTCTTTTTCTTCGATGGTGATTTGGAAGGTGAGCCTTCAGGTGACAGGACTTCTTCAATTTTTTCTGGAGACTTAATGGTAATCTCGATGTTTTCTATGGTCGTGCTTGTAGTTAACCTACTCACTCGCTTCGCAAGCTCATCTTCAACATCATGCATATCATCCTTGCCATTCACTACCATGACAGGCACTTCCATGGAGATGAAGCTCTTGGAAAATAGCTCATGGTTTTCTACAAAAGGGGAGGGGATGGGGGTTTTTTTGTTATTTTATATAATTAACAACTTTATTTTACAAAAATGAAATGTTTTAGCAATGTACTAAGGTATTACTTTAAATTCAATAAAGATAAATCATTATCTTAATAGACTATGGGTCTATTAGCAGGAAGCTAATTTTCTCACATAGTATGAAGGCGAAAGGCACAAAGTTTTTAGACCAAAGGATGAAGGATAGGCAAGTCTGGTTTGATGATTTAACAGTTTCATTGTAAATCAAGTCAATACAAATGAGGAAGACAACATGTATTTTTCTTTAATTTGGGGGTCATTTGGCAATTAAAACTGAAAAAGATTTCATGCTTCTGATTGGAAGATGTAGGACAAACCACTTTTAATTTCACAAATTCTTAAGAGCTAACTGGTTGCCAGAATCCAAATTAAGGTAATCAATATAAACTCCGAACAAAAGTAGCCCACCATTTAATAAAATAATAAATAAATAAAATTATTGGGAGCTTTAAGTAAAATCGATGGCAAACTTACTGCAATCAGGAGTTCAATTTCTTTACATGAAAACAAATGACAGAGGACAGACTCTTAAGACTAACTCAGTGAATGCTATGGGAAGTTACAGTGAATACCTTCTAATTTTTCAGGGATATTTTGCGGTGACTGAGTTTGAGACTGAATTTGTGAAACAGATGAAGCGTCATCTGAGAGTAATTCCTGCTCAGCATCTGTTGGATGAGAGTTTAGTTAAAAGCCATGCAAAACAAAGAAGCAAAAGATCTCAGGGAGGTTAGTACATCAAACTCCTGCAGACGTATGATAAACTCTTCAGCAATGAGCTGAGCACGCTAGCTGTCCCACAGAATGATAATTATGCACTGAGAGGAGGTTAATGTGTTAACATTTCTGGCTGCTAATAGTAAGTTTACATACATGCTTAGTAAGGAAGCATGGCTTCTTACAGCCCAGGCAAATAAAATGTGTGCATTTAGCTTTTGCTTGAGTGTTAGAAAACCAAAACATATTGAGCAGCCGGGTGATGAATGTCTCTGATGAAAGAATGATGCAGTCTCACCAATGATGCTACATTCATGAGGCAGGCAGAATGCCTCACTGAATTTTTGAACAATATCCAATTAGTGATTCCTGTCAAAGCAATATTAGTGAGCTAATTCAGAAGGCCATAATGAATGTGGAAGAAACTATTTATAGAAATATATATATAAAAGGTGATGGTTCTAGAGTGCAGTATTTATTACCTGACATCTTTAGGCTTTCAAAACAATGAGAGATTAAAGAGGGACATTTTATAAAAGAGAAAAACAGAGAAAGTTTCCAACCTTATGTTAGAATAAATAAATTCAATAATATCACTTAGAACATTTGGTATGTTCACATTAATGAGTCAGGACGACTCCCTCTTGTGACAAAGGCACCAACTAACATTCTGATAAAAATCATTTCCTTGATGATCCCGTTGTCAATTCTTTCTACATGATACCTCACATGAACAAAAATTCTCTATTAGTTCTGTTCTGCCTTGGGTAAAAATTTCAACTGTATGCTGTAGATGCTGTAAAGCAGAGGCTTTTACCTTTTTCTGGGGTCACAGATGAGAATTCTCCTTTACTCTGAGTGCCTCCTTTCCCCAAATGTGTATCATACAAAATTAAGCATATATTTTTCAGATGGCTCATGGACTGTCTGGAGTTTATACAAAGACCCAAGATTGAGAACCCCTGCTATAAAGAATTTCTTATTTTTGAGAAGAAGGGAGCTAATATTTAATTAGCTGGGGTTTCACGAACAACTTTTAAATATAATCCTTACTTAGGGTCCTAAAGTCAGAAAAACTCAACCTCATGAGAGTGCCCATGTGTTTAAAGAAAGTCACATCAAAATTTTGGTACCTTGCGACACCCAAAAACAAGAGAGATTTTACAAAGTATTATTAAAGACACACAATATATGCTATAATGTTTAAATCTATTACTGTATCTATATTTATTTTAGCTGATAATTCTTTCTTTATCCATGGATATCACTGTACTATGGAAGACTTTCTGCCAGCCATCAGATTGCTTTCTGAGGAAAGCTGTTTTCTCTACATGTTAACATAAATGGACTATGGGGACTCTGCATTTTAGCTCCAACCACACTCAGCAAGGTCTGGGAGAGATAACAGAATAACCGATTGCAGAAGGACATTTAAAAACAACAACAACAAAAAAACACTGACTGCCTTCTATCATCCAACTCAAGGTGTTCTGCTGTTAGTAGCATGGTTATCAGGCTTAACCTGGAAATGAACTAACCTTCCAGGCCTTGCTGTTTACGTTCGATTGTCTTCTTATACTCTTCAAGCTCTCCTTCTGTGAGATGACTGAAGGGGTTGGGAGGAGCTGGTGGAGCCTGATCGTCATCTTCAAATTGCATGGTCTTGTGGAGAAAAAAACATTGGCAGATCAGAGGTTATTTTTTGGAACTGGATTAGGGTGCACAGAACATAGCTGAAGGCTCTCAGAATGATGGTGGGAGAATGGCAGGAGCCTGAAGAATTCTGTAGATAAATGGCCTCAGATAAAAGAACTACAAAATTAACATTTGGGGATTCTCTAGAGAAACAACCAATGACCCTACAGTGAAGCTCACCAGTTCCCAAGCTCTGCACGCACCCAGAGCATCTGACTGGCTTTCCAGTGCCCTATTCTTAAATATAAACAGACTACCATGTTTTATTAGACACCTGAGGAGTGCTTCCAATATGGAAGGGAAAAACCAGGAAACAACAACAAAAAGAGAACTTAGAAGAAACAAGGAAAATAAAGGTAGCTCAAGAAAAATCTTAAATTGATTCCCTTAGAGCAGTAAGAGAAAATGCTGTATCCATAAAAAAGACTAGAATGCTTAAGAAACATTCAGGGATTAAGAAGTCTTAAAAATCTTTAAAAATGTATCAAAACAGAAAATTAAATGGAAGGATAATAGTCAAGCAAATCTCCTAGAAAGTAGGAAAAAAAGACAAAGGGATGGAAAATGGTAAAGAGAAAAATAAGAGGCTCAAAGAGGTTCAATTAACAGTAAATCTTGACCAGGCGCCTGGGTGGCTCAGTGGGTTAAGCCTCTGCCTTTGGCTCAGGTCATGATCTCAGGGTCCTGAGATCCAGTCCCACATTGGGCTCTATGCTCAGCAGGGAGCCTGCTTCCTCCTCCTCCCCACCCCCCTCTCTGCCTGCTTGTGATCTCTGTCAAATAAATAAAGTCTTAAAAAAAAAAACAAAAAACAACCAGTAAATCTTGACAGAAAAAGACTGGAGGAAAAAAACTATTGAAGAAATACATTTTTAAAATTCCCAGAACTGAACTATAGGACTTTGCAGATTCAAAGGGGTTACTGAATGCCAAGAACAAAGACTGAAAGAAATCTACTACAGAGCACATCATCGTAAAACTTCAGAACAGGAGGGATGTAGAAGAGGTCTAAAAGAATAAAAAAGGGCCTTACACTCCCCTCCTACTTCTCAACAGTAATATGGAGTTAGGGGACAACAGAGTGATGCTTTCCATGTTTTTGAGGTAAATTATTCTAACTAGAATTCTGTGTCTATTATATGAACATTTGAGGGTAAAACACAGGATTTCAAGCTGTTACCACCCGTGTATCCCTTCTCAGAAAGCTAGTAAGAGGATATGCTCAATGATAAAGGAATAAATCAAGAAACTGGAAGACAGGATGTAGGAAACAGAGGATACTACACAGTCAAGAATCAGAGGAATCTTCAGGATGAGAATGTGTGGCTGGTCTGAAGAGCAACCAGTCCAGATCTGGCCTGGAATGACAGAGCAATGAGAGATTACCTGTTAGCTTTGACCCTTTGGAAAATAATAAGGCTTTAAAACTCCTTTGAGAAGTCTGGGAAAAACTAAGCCAATGCACCCAAAATACAAAGCCAATGACAAAAGGAGGCACTTATTAACTCCAGGGGCCAGAGAGTAGTATAAGAAAGGAGTTGTAATCATGGGATACTATCTCACTCAGCAGTAAACACCGAAAGTTGATTTAATAGGGAAACTGTAATATAATCTTTCCCCATTTTCTCATCTCTGAAATCAGGATTCATCTAATGATTAATGGCTTCCTACAATTATAATTGTGAAGGGTTTTTTCTCTTTTAGTGATATACAAAACAATGGTACTTCTTACAGTTGATGACATAGGTTCAATGAAATCAATTGAGATCTAAAATTAATAGGCCAAGAAAAAGCAGAACAAAGAAGCTCTTTAGAAACGTGAAGGTAAATGCTAGAAGAAAATCCTTGCCCCTTAAAATTGGGAGTTGAAGGTGATATTTTAAGTCTTGCAATTATTTGACTTTTTAACTTGTGCTTATATTAACTTTAGTAAACATAAATATTCATTTATATAAAAAACAAAGAAATTAGTGTGGTAGATCAAAACCAAAGATCATACTGCTTCATGGACTTACAGAAGGTGGTTTATCCACAACAATTCCAGCAAGCAATTGAGATTGTGGTCCTGCTGTTTTCAAGTCATACCGGTTTTGTTCTCGAATCTGAATTGAAATACAGTAACAAGTTCTTGGGGGCAACTATGCAGATGACCTTTACTCTCTTTTTTCCCACAGCCTTGCTATCTGACCACCCAGAGCCTCTTTCATTCCTGTCTCCACCAAGCCCTCTCTGACCAACCCAACAACTCACATTCATCTCCTCTACTCTTCTCAATGTGTGATTCCTATTGTCTTACATGGTTAGAGAATTACATTTTCCACTAACGCCAGGGCTCACTTTCGCTAATACAGCAGCAATACGTTTAACGCTTCTTCCCCGGGTAGCCCACTCATCAGTGACTAGCAGAGCTGAAGGTATTCAATACAAGCTAAAATTATGAGTTTCAAATTCTTCTTTATTCAAACCCCCAACTTTGGTATTAATCAGATTTAATCACTAGTGATTTGAACATAAAATGGTATTAAAAATGCCTCCCCAGGACACAGAGGATCACATCTTACCTTATTTCTCTTTTCTAGTACCTCATTTGGGTTTGTGTTTAAAGGAACAAACTGATTTGGATCTTCAATTTTGATAGGTGTTCCACTACTAACTTTAGAAGAGTCCTCTGCTCTCATCCACTAAAAAATACAAAATTTTATAGAATGAAGCTTTGTGTTAAGGAAAAAGGGTAGGTTCTTGGTAACTGTTTATAGACTCAAAGAGAAGGAGCATACACTGCCAATATTTTAAAGAATTTCACTAAGCAGTATTTAGTGGTCAATTACTATATATCTCACACTGTTAGAAAAAGGCTCATGATCAGCACTCAAAAAAAGTGATTACTATTTACATGAATACTCATTTATATGGCTACTTAAATTTTCTCCCTTTGGCATTTTCAAATACGATGCTCAAATACTCCAAGCACAGATACAGAGCTTGATCTTGTATTAACTCACATTTAGAGATGGCACCTGCATTGAAGTTTCTTCAAATGATGATGGCTAAGTCACCAAAAAGGACATAGGAATCTTTTAAGATTTAGTTTTCCAGACTTCATTTTTTATTTTTGGTTGCCAGAAAAGGCCAATTACCTAACCAGCATTCTACAAAGAGGGTAATCTGGTAGTGACCCATAATACAACAGAAGGATAGGGATGGCAAAGCCTTATAGAATTTTTCTTCACCCCATATTATATCCCTAAAAGAAGGCTAATATTCATCAAGATTAATAATGGCTGGCCATCAGTCTCTGTCAATAAAATTAATTCTGGGGGCGCCTGAGTGGCTCACTGGGTTAAAGCCTCTGTCTTCGGTTCAGGTCATGATCCCGGGTCCTAGGATCGAGCCCTGCATCGGGCTCTCTGCTCAGCACGGAGCCTGCTTCCTCCTCTCTCTGCCTGCCTCTCTGCCTACTTGTGATCTCCGTCTGTCAAATAAATAAATAAAATCTTTAAAAAAAATAAAAAAATAAACTGTTGAAATACTTAAAAAAAAATAAAAAAATTAATTCTGCGAAACTAAGGAGCTTAATTATGTTCTTTTACTAGGAGATAAAAAAAATAGGTTTTTTAAGATTTTTTTTATTTTTTATTTATTCATTTATTTTATTTTTTTGATAGAGTGAGGGAGAGAGAGAACATGAGCAGGGTCAGAGAGAGAAGCAGACTCCCCTGCTGAACAGGGAGCCTGATGTGGGGCTTGATCCCAGGACTCTGGGTTCATGACCTGAGCTGAAGGCAGATGTTTTTTAATTGACTGAGCCACGCAGGCTCCCCAGGAGATAAGATCTTATAGACTACGGAGAAACACTTTGATGCCTAGGAACTTCCATACTGAATGCTACTGATTTATATGATAGGATGATCAATTTTGAGTATTTAGAGGGTATGTGGTGATAAGCACTCTAAAACTAAACCAAATCTGAAGCAAACTGTTGAAAAAGATAAGACAACCCATGTCTCTCTCTATAAGATCTTGCCTAAGGATAACTATGTGCAGTGATTCATGAAACTCTGGAACCATTATGTTTTGGTAACTTTTATAGATCTGATTCACTGGTATAATATAAACTGCAAAGCAGTATCAAATAGTGGATTAAGGAGAGGGCTCCAGAGTCACTGTATGCAACCAAATCATGACTTTACTATTCACAGATTATTAGTTAATCCTTCTCTGCCTCAGTTTTCACATCTATAAAATGGGGAAGAAAAACAGCATCTTCTTTGTCTTAAGAGAATTAAGTAAAAATTCATTGATGGCCCATAAAACAAAGTATCTTGTACAAAGTTTATACCCGATAAATGACAGGTTATTCGTATTATATTCTGCTTTCCCAGTATTTTTAACAGAACATTCAATTCACGAGTAACTAGGCAAAATGTTTAGTAATGGCAAACCACATAGAATAGTGACATACTGTGATTTTGGTCCTGGGACTGGTTTCACCATTCCGAGACTCCTCAGGCACATTCACTTTCATGTAAGTATTTGGGGAGTTCAGCCATCTTGTTTTTTCACGCTGCTGTCTCTGTGCCATGTATTTGAGAGGAGAGAGTGGTACTGTGTCATCCTCAAAGGAAAAAGCAGTCACAGTTGCTGGGATTTCCACATCACTCTTGTGCCTGGGCTTCTCTCGAATGAGAGGATGCCTGTAAGCATAGCCTGTTCTGTACCCCTAAAGGAGGAAAAAAACCACATCTGAAGCAACCAAACATGTACCAAACACAACATTTGGACTCTAATCCTTTAAACAAATGATCAAAAAGACTCCTCTGTCAAAAAACAAAGGGGAAAATATCTTTCAAACCCCACATAAACTCCACATAACACTAGAGTTGAAATTAAGCAAATTTCAAGATCTGGTTGAAAGAGATTTCAGCTGACAATGCGATCCCCACTCACACAACTGTTCCTGACAAAGGTAATTTCAAATCTGCTGACCAGAAACATTTTCCTCGTTATTTTCCAGTTTTCTGGAAGCCAAATCTCAGTGCTCATTTAAGTCTTTGCTTCTGGGTCTGAGGGAAAATCTATCTTCTGACCCTTAGTGGAGGAGGGTAAAATCTCAAGATGAGATTTGCATGTTTCACCATTTGATTCTTAAAAATGTGGTAAAATTACCCTGGAATGCCTCCCTAGGGTCAAACTCAGCTCCCAGAGGCATAAAGAGGGTCCCAGATAGTCCAAAGGGGGATGGAGGCATTGGCTCTTGAATCTGAAGACATGAAATCCAAGTTCACATACAATTTTTCACCTACCAAATTATCCAGAGTCCTCATCAGCCCTTCAAACTCAATCTCGCCAACTTTCCATTTTTGATGGGAACCCATATTCACTCCTCCTCCTCCAGATGCTGCTACAGTGTAAGTGAAAGCTTTATACTTCTGCGGATCCAGCACAAGCAGATTGTCTACTCCACCTGCCCCTGCTAATGCCCGCACCTGTAATCAATGGCAAAACAGGCACAAGACTGTAAAGATTATAATGAGTATTTTACCTTTAAAAAGGTATATTTATTTTTATTTTTTAGAAGGTATAGTTTTAATTCAGCAAATACCTGTAATACTTAACCTATATAGGTTATAACTAACCTATATAACCTATAATATAGGTTATTAACTAACAACAAAAATAAGGCAACATACTTGTGAAAATAGGCAGCTGAAGTATCCTTTTCCATCTATCTGAAAAAGATACCTTCCAGGATTCTGACCCTCCCTGATGGAAAACACGGTTAGAGCCATTCCTTCTAACATATTTCAAAAAACTGAATTCTCTTGCCAAACTTTAAAGTTATCTTGCAGTTTTCCCATGGCTATCCTTTTTTTTCCCTGAAAGTTACAATTTCAAAGAAATACAGACACTATACTGTGAATTTAAGGATATTTAGGCAGAAGAAGTCAGGTTATTATCTTAAGCTTTTCACAGATTCATTTGAGAAGAGGAAGAGGTCCTGCTAAAGCAGGGGGGAAAAAAAGTTGGTTAAGACATTAAAATTGACAGAAAAATTTTTTTCCCCTTTTCTGTAGCCCTTCCAATAAATTAAGATTATTACCATTTGCTTCAAGATAATCTTCTTGAAGATGGAAACTAGGTCTGTTAAAAATACATTCAGCTTCTCTGAGGAAAAAAGTAGCTGATGACCAACAAACCTATTATAATACGTTTGAGGGTATGCAATTGTTAGAAACTGCAAGACTTCGTAAGACTTCTGGCCCTGCTCTTACACTTTTTATAAAAGTGGCTATAATACATCTGATCTTTGAGGACTGACAGTTGCCTCTGTTTCTCAATTAGCACCACACCACTACAGGGTAAAAACAGAGATATGTAAATTTACACTATCTTAAAAAGCAGGATTGGGGGAAAATGATGTTTATGAAGCACTCAGATTTGTGTGTGTGCATTTATATGTGACATTTTCCCCTCCTATTTTCAATTCAAGAGATAACTGAGCTGGTCCTTTTTATTCAAGTAAAAGAGAACGTCTCTTAAAAGACAAAACAGAAAGCTAACAGGACTTTGCAAATAAGTAAACACAAAACCCAACTCAACAAGCAAATTACAAAGCAATTAAAAAAAAAAAAAAGTGCGTGTGTGGGAGGATAATTTTTCCTACCTGAATCTCACAGGCTATCTGCGCACTAAATATATAATGAAAAGCCTCCTCAACTGTTTCTCCAAGGGCGACCACACCATGATTTCTCAGTACCAGCACCTAAAATAGAACCCCAAAGCAATCACTTGAAATAACTGGCATAGCTCACACTGTTTTCATCAACAGCAAGAGCAACAGAAATAGCTCCTTCAAAAGAAACTCTACTTACATACCTTACAACTTGGCCCCAGAACTTTCTGCAGTTGAATTCTCTCCTCTTGTTCATCAAGTGACCCTTGGTAGTCGTAATAGGCGATATCTCCCAGGATGAGGGACTCTTGCGAAATTGGAAGGATCCCGCACTTCATGGAGGAGACCTATTTGATTGGGCCCATGTCAAGAGGACACATTTAGTTACTAATTACACTCTCCGAGGAACCTGATTCTTTAGTCAGCTCAAGAAGCACTAGCCTAGTCACTGTGTTCACCATTCCTGCCCATCTCCCACTTCAGCTCATCATTTCTTCCAGGGGGAAAAAAAAAACCCCAAAACGGATTTAGGGGATACGAGTCAATTTAAATATGCCAAATATTATGAAAGAAACTTTGCTTCAAAAAAACTCAGTACCCAATTATTAGCTGATTAGTTAAAAATGCCTATGTTATCTCTCCAGTTGTTTCTTACAATGTCAGCATTTGGTCCAAAGGAACTTTCGCTTTCTGGGTACTCAGAGAACTAATATTTTGAGTATGATTCTGAATGATGGGGTGTGAAAGTGTGTAGGTAGTAAAGCATCATGTAAGGAAAACCACAAAAACAACACCCTTCCCAGAACCATTGCTGGTTTTAGCCTTCAGTGACTTACGGCTGCTGTTGCAAGGGTATGGATGTGTATCACACACTTAACATCAGGACGTGTGGAATAGATTGCAGCATGGGGACTGAAGCCTGTATGGTCAATTTTCAAATTAGTACTTCCCTGATCAACCACTTCTCCTATTATATTGACTTTCACCTGGAAAAAATCAGAGAGACATTTAATTGGTGACAATGTATCAATGACATGTATCAAAGTCCGTCTGTGGTCTACCAGCTAAACCAGGAGGTGGCAAACTTTTTTGTCAAAGACCAAACATAGTAAGTAGTTTAGACTTTGTGGGCCTCTGATGCAACTACTCAACTCTGCCACTTTATGTAGACCCATGAAGAACTGTTTAAAAAAAAAACACAAAAAAACAAAAAACAAGTGTGACTTTGTTCCTATTAAACCTTATTTACAAAAAACAGTCTGCAACAAAACTTAGAATTTAGTAAAAAGTAGTTTCCAAAAAGTCAAATAACTTAAAACTCTTCACTAAAGGTCTGGACAAGGTTACTAAACTCACTGGAAAAATTTCCATTTGCTAACACTGCAGCACCCAGAACCAATGTAGTTCCTGCCATTCTAGAAGCCAACGACACTGGCTATGAGCACAAACACGGAAAAAAAAAAATGCTACACGGTCAGCCCCTCTGCTCACACCAATGGAACTTTGCTGAAATCTATAAAATACACATAGACTGTGAGTTTTAAAAAAATTCCAGAGTATACAGGGTGGAAAAAATTTCAAAAGATTCCCTTCAAACATGGATAGGTTCACTGACAGGATCAACTTATTTATTAGTCTCTTTTAACTATCTTGTTTTTCTTTACCCCTAGAGCTTTTCTTATAAAATCAACATAACCTTCCAAATGCTTTCCTGTTCATTAGTAAACATTTCCCATCCATAACTTCTCTTGTTCTGTCCTGTACCAAAAACTAAGAGCTGTTAGAAAAGCACAAAGAAGGACAAAGAAAGCAACGTAGAAATGAAAATTATACCAAATTGGAGGCTGTAGCTTCAGAAAAAGACAGGCCTCTAGGAATTATTATTATGTGGTCTTGCTCCTTACTTATTCTCACCTGGCAGAAAGAACAAAAACAGGGAATTACTGTGAGGTGTTCATATTTTGCAGTGTAAATACAACTAGGAATATATTTGCAGTGAACAACTATAAGAGATTGGGGGGAGGGTTGACAGGAAGCAACAGAGCAGAAATTAAAGGAGTGTAACAGGAAACTTTCCTTGAACAACACGCAAGCACTTGCTAAAAATTTCTGACGTTAGTTTCTCATTTACTGAACTTATCGGTAGTGTTATCCTGGAAGTTCTAAGGTTGCTCAGGGTCAACTACATTCATGAGAAAATATTAACTGAATGTGGTAATGACTATAATCTCAATTTACAACATGGAAATTAAGGGAAAAGGGGCAAAGGAAAAAGAACAGAGTTTCTTCCTGGGAAGGAGTTGAGGTAAAGATGGAAGGGGAAACTAAGGAGTGGCGGGGAGGGAAGAGCCCTAAGGAAGACCACACCTGAGCCACTTTGACCACAATTCCGTACTTTTTTACTTCCAAATACTGTCTGGCTTTCAAGTGTGACAACATGAAAACAGATAATAATGGAAAAAAAATATACTTTAAAAATAAAGCCCAGAGAGGAAACTTCCCTGACCCCCTCTATTTTTCCTGTGCCAAGTGCTTTTTAGTGACACTCCTGCTCAAATATAATATATAGATAAAAAATTCTGCTAGAAGAATTTCCTATCGGATAGGTTCTGCAGTTGGTTTGCACTAAAAGGACACCATGGACAGAAGATGGAGAAGAAAGCTAGGTTAACTGCAGTTTCTCCCTTAGAGTTAGGGTTTGAATCAGGAGTCGGCTGCAACCCAGCAATGCTAGGTTCAGAAAATGAAGTCTGACTGAACTTATGAGTAAAGGTGGGAAGAGTACAGCTGCCTTCTAGTTGGGATTTTTTAGAAAAGGAATTGGAAGCCAAAGAACTCACGGAAATATATGCGTTTGCCAGCTGCGCCCATCCAAACAAGTCCACGAGTCTGTACAGGCTGGCAAGCTTACAGCGAGTAAGTTTTTCTCCCTTCACGTATGAGGACGTATCTGCCCCAGGAAGGTCATTGATAGGTGTGACCATGCCGAGACCTAGGAGGAGAAATTGTGGAGAGAGATTCACATCAAGTAATGTGGTACCTGGAAGCTGCCTGAGTCTGGGAGTGTTCCAGCCTTGTAAATAACGATGTGAAACTTCTTAGCCCACACAATGTTTCATTAGCTTATCTTCCTTCACAGAAGTACATGGAGAGTTAAAAGGCACATCAGCAATCTTTGCTATTTCGTCTAGTACCGGACTTGTAAGGGAGGGACTTGGTAGGGAGTCAGGCTCACAATGCTGGGGGAGAATGGTCACATGATCCTAATGGCCAAAGTGTTAATACTGAGGTTATTGCTAACTTTATAATGAAAAAATGTCAACAGAAAGCTACTTTTCTAATAGCCCTTTTGACATTTATTCAACAAAAATTTATTTAAGAGAAGAATGCATTCAAACCACACACAGTCTGTCTTCAGCCATCACTGAGCAAAAAAACCTACTCTTGGGCTTTAGTGATCCAAATGCTAACTTCAACTTCGACCAAGTTCCACTTTTTTCTGTCTTTGTTCTCCTTGACACCATTTACCATCTCTTCCCTGGAATGCTTCTGCAGACCTGTATGACACCACCTGGACCTCTCATTCCCCTTTCACCTGCTGCTTCTTTCTCCTTCAACCAGCTCTCTTCCCTTCTCCCACCTGCCGCTCCAGCCCAAAGCTCAGTCCTCCACCTATGCTCCCGTCTCATTTTACTTTTCCCCAGGAAAACACTACAGACTCCTGAGTTTCCAGCTGTCACCTCCGTGCAGAAGACACCCTGATCTTTATCTGCGACCAGGGCCTCCTGCCCACCCTTTAGCCCACTGCTTCTAACTGCCTGCAACCAAAAACATATAAATTTAAAAGGTCTTAAAAGTGATTTTATCTCTCTGTTTTTTCTTACCTTCTCACTCCTCCTCAGTCTTATGATACTGCTGGTACTACAATTCCCACAGTCTCACACACAAATAACCTTCCCTGGGCCACCATACGTAATTCATCACTCTGTTCCATCATCCTTTTCCTTACACGTTTCCTCATTTTCCATCCCTGAGTTCAGGCCTCGCTTCACATGTAACGCTTGCAATAAGCCTCTCATTTTTGTCCTTGCCTGTAATCCCTCTCTTTGTAAATCCATTCACATAAAGTCACCTTTTGCCTCACGACTCCCCTGCTCAAAGTTTTGCAAAAACCTAAAGTGAAAGCCTGCAAGGGGCCAGGAAATTCATGTAAGTGCCTAAACAGGGCCAGCTGCAGCCTTTAGGCTACCAGAGAGATCACAAGCCTGGGCTGAAGGGGCAGCTACCATTCTGCAGTCAGCTGCTGCCACGTGAGAATCTGAGCTCTGGGCTATCAGAACATTTAAGCGGAAGGCCCAAGTCAACATGCTAATGTGAGATCTTTTCATTGTGAAATGTTCTGAACTGATTCAAAGAAATAGTTTCAATATGTAAGCCATACAAAACAGTATAATTTCTTCTTTTTTTTAAAGATTTTACTTATTTATTTGACAGAGAGATCACAAGTAGGCAGAGAGGCAGGCAGAGAGAGAGGAGGAAGCAGGCTCCCCACTGAGCAGAGAGCCCGATGGGGGACTCGATCCCAGGACCCCGAGATCATGACCCGAGCCAAAGGCAGCGGCTTTAACCCACTGAGCCACCCAGGCGCCCCAAAACAGTATAATTTCTAACAAAATTTCAGAGGCAGCCATGAATTGATCTCCTACTTTCCCTGCCAACTTTAACTTCTACTTTCCACAACACAACATAAATTTTCCAGCCAAACTGACCGACTTATATCCCCTGACCTCTGAACCGTGGAACACAAATTTCCTACTGCCATGCCTTTATATATTCCAGCCAGCAACCCTGGCCGCTCAGCTCCCCTTTCCCGCTGTAGTATCTACGACACTCCCAAGACAGCTCCTCTTATTATTTTGCTCTTCCCTGACCAGTCTTCCTCTTCCAATTCTTGAAATTTTCTCTTTAGACTCTTTTCTCTTCTGCCTATACCCTATTGAGTGATTATTTAATCAACACACATGGATCTGAGTAACACTTCTCTATGTCCATCTGCCAAGCTACTCCCTTAAGCTCCAGGACTGTATTTCCAAATGCTGCCATATCCTGGCAGCTCTTGGCAACTGTGGCATGCCTAAAGTATGAAATTCCTTCATTTCCCAAGCCAAAGAGATCCCCAACTCCAGACATTCCTATTTTTGTCTAATAATACCACAAAATTTCCCAGTTAATTCTTTACACAGAAACTACAGAGAGGTCTTTCTACATCACCCTCCTGCTTAAAATGGCTTTTCAAAGTTAGAACAGAATCCAAACCTCCAACTCTGGCTGGGAAACCCTGCATAATTCAGCGTCTGCCCATGTTTCTGATCTCACTTTGTTCTACTTGTCCCCGCAAAACCATGCTCTCCAGCCATAATCTTTAATTTTTTTTCCTTGAAGAGACTGCCAAATTCATTCTCATTTTATTTCCACCTAACATTTGTACTTATTCCTTTCACCTGGAATTTTTTCCTTTGATCTCAGTATGGTTTGCTCCTTCTTACAATTCAGATTTCAGTTTAAATGTCACCTTCTCAAAGACATTCTCCCTCATCATCCAATCTAAAGTAGTTACCTAGTTCCTCCTATCAAATCGCCATCTATTAATTATTTGCACAGCACTTCCTATTATCTGACCATTTTATTTAGTCTATTTTCTGTCTCCACAGGCATAGGAAACTTGGTCCGTCTTGTTTATCACTGTATTCCCTATCTCTAACAGGGTGCTTGGAACATAAGAGATACTCAAAATTACAGAAAGAGCAAAACAAACTAGCTCAACCTTCGAGTTTCTCTGTTTCTTCTGACAGAATGTTTCTCCCAAGCTAGAACAGTGATTTTGGAACTCAGAGTTCTTTTCCCACTCCGTCCCCACTAAACCAAATCAAACCTGTTGCTAAGTCTTCTCTACTCTTCCTTGGCGATGCCTTTCTCATTGATCTCTTCCTTTTTGTACCCACACTCTTATTTTAGTTCAAGCACTTACATATCACACTGGGACTCTTTCCAAAACTTTTAACAAATATGTATGTGCCAACATGCTGGCCCACTTTGAGTTCTACAAACACACCCTAACCTTAGCATGTTTCCATAATTATGTCTCTTTTTATGCCACTCCTCTATTTGGAAAGTACCTGAATTCACTCACTCCTACGAAATGAAGGAAGAGAAGGAAAATGAAAGAAAACACAAAAACAAGCCTTTGACTCTGACATGAAGTAGTCCCTGACAGTGCCTTCTGGTACTCCGTATTTGTTCTGGTACTGCAGGGAATTCTGTACTTACCTTGCTGAGATATAAAGTGCTTATAGTGTTTAGTTCACCAAACTGGTGCTCTTACCAAAGAGCTATTATTAAATGAATAAAATATCTTCATTCCTCTTTCATTCCAAATTCTAACTACTCCATCCTCTAAAGCCTGGTTAGTTCAGGCCTCTCTTAGTCCATAGTTTTCTCAGTCCACCTCAGCCAATAATCAATCCCAACCCTGAGTTCATAGCATGATGCCTTTTAAAAGGTCATTAAACACTTTCTTATGAACTGCTTTGTAATTTTTTTCCCTATAGTTATCTTGCTGTGTCATTTTTGTATTCATGGAATGTCTCAACTAAAATTATACATTTATCTAGGACAGGGCCTTTGTCTTATAACTGTTTTATAATCTTACAAAGTCTATGGTTTACATAGACTACAAATGCCTGGTTGATAAGAAAAGGTAAGAGATTTTAACACTAAGTTACTCTAAGTATCAGATGTTAGAAACTTAAGGACTGGACCAGAGCAGAGTATGCTGCCAGACGTATAGTGTTTAAAGTAGAGATAAAATTATAATTTTGTAAACTTTCCAAAACTATTTGCAAAGATGTGAACAGAACTAGAGTGTGTTATGCTGAGCGAAATAAGCCAATCAGAGAAAGACAGTTACCATATAATCTCGCTGATATGTGGAATTTAAGAAAGGCAGAGGATTATAGGGGAAGAGAGGAAAAAATGAAGTAAGATGAAACCAAAGAGGGAGACAAACCATAAGAGACTCTTAATCTTAGGAAACAAGCTGAGGATTGCTGGAGGGGAGAGTATAGGGGAATGGGGTATCTGGATGAGGGACATTAAGGAGGGCACTTGATGTAATGAGCACTGGGTGTTATATGAGACCAATGAATCAATAACCTCTACCTCTGAAACTAATAATATATGTTCATTAAAATAAGAATTTTTTAAAATTAATAAACTTTCCAAAACTGACGTACTGAGGGGAGGTGAAGTAAAGCCCGAGAAAGAACTGGCCATGATGTAATCTGCAATCTGCTGTAATGCCAGCAATCCGGTTGGGTTGTGGCCTTTCTTCATCTGTTCTTGAATAAGGCATTCCAGGTCTTCCCGAAAGGCCTGAAACACACAAAAATAACCACTGAGCACACACATCTCACTTGGAGCAGAACAATCCAAACAAACTTTATAATCAATTTTTTCCCCAACCCCTCTTTTACATAAATAAACTTTCATCTACACAACTTTATTTTTTTTTTTTTAAAGATTTTATTTATTTATTTGACAGACAGAGATCACAAGTAGGCAGAGAGGCAGGCAGAGAGAGAGGAGGAGGCAGGCTCCCTGCTGAGCAGAGAGCCTGATGCGGGGCTCGATGCGGGGCTCGATTCCAGGACCCTGGGATCATGACCTGAGCCGAAGGCAGTGGCTTTAACCCACTGAGCCACCCAGGCGCCCCATCTACACAACTTTAAAACAAATAATAAAACACTGGAAGAAGCAGCAGGAAGGTTCTTACTGGGAGGAAAAAACATTAGGAATTCTTAATCTCAAAGAAAATGAGCTACTATAACATCTATAATAGACAGATACACATGAAACAACCCTGTTAACAACATGGAACTAGAGTATCAAGTATAGACTGATGGAAACAAAGAGCCATTCCTTGTTCAACAGCCTCATTATCTAGGTTAGACTAGAGTCCCTATTTGAATGGGGGGCAAGGCTCTGACTACAGACTGCCTCACAGCAGAAGTCTTCACTAAGACATACTAAGTCTATCACAGCTTCCATTTTATGATTTCCATGGCAATTCCCTAGCTCCAAAAACACGGAAAGCAAACTGGTAAGAGTTGAGAACTGATCACTCCCCTTCTGCAATACTGTGCTAAAGAAAGGACATTTTTTCCCCCAACTTCGGGTACTACATGTTCCTGTTCTGCAATTCTGCTGTATCTTTTCTTTTGGGGGCATATGTATGTGTGTCAGAAATAGTGTTTATATAAATAAAAATTCTGAACATTAAGAGAAATTCTCTATTCTACTAACCCTTGAGTTGCTAATATGATTCATCATCTGAAACCTCTTTCAATCCTTCACATTACTTGAAATAGCTCATTTTTTAATTTCTGTAACACCCAACCAATACTTATTTTATTAAATTATTTGTTCTCTTGCTCAAGCCCTTTTTTATTCATTTTAAATATGAAAGCTCTTGCAGTATAAATTCTCTAAACCTTGCTCTTGGTTACATGTGAAGCAGAATGCCTACCAGAAATTAAGTTCAATTTTTCCCCACTTCACCTAAAGGGGAAAAGGCAGAAAACTGCCTTGGAATCACTACCTCCAAGAGGAGTACATACTAATCCCTTGGAGATCCTTGGAATAATCTTCATCAGATGGGTGAATGTCCTTTGAATAACCAACAGCAGCCTTCCTTGTAAGGCTGGGAATATGATCTCCTGGAGTTCCCCCTTACATGTAGCCTTGCTTAGAGGTTGGATGAATAACTCAGAGGTTTTCAAAAAGGACTTAAAAAAAAAATGTCACAGGGGCCCCATAGCGGAAAGGAGAAATGTAGTTTGAGGTTATAAGGTTGCAGATATTAAGACCAGTCCTGACTCAATGCTTATGTTGCTTTTAGAACAGTAGTTGAGAGGCAACTGTGATGTGAACTGAAAGAGCTGAGTCCTAACAGCTGTAAACTTGAGGCTCAACCATGGGGCACCATGGAACACCCTAACTGAACTTAGCACAGGAAGAGGGAGGTCATCCTTCCCTTAATGTACCATGGTGGCCTGTACAGGCATCTGGGTCAACAATGAAGCTGCATCTTCTACTGGATAGGGTAAGACTAGTTTTCAACACCAGGAAGGTCCAGGGGCCATGGACTGTGTAGACTTCAACAGGACCCACGTATGCACATGCCGACATATGCACACACCACATCTTGGATATGGAAGTCACTGATTAAACTTTTTGGTCTATGTAAGTCAATGACACCCTTGGGACAACTTAGAGGGGAGTAGAAATTCCAAGAGGAAGACGCTGTACTTTCTACTAATATAGCAGAAGGATGTTTGAGTGATTAATTTAAAAAGTACTAGTGATAGTTAGGCATCCAACTCTTGGTTTCAGCTCAGGTCATGATCTCAGGGTTGTGAAATCAAGCTCCACATCCGGTTCTGTGCTCAGCACAGTGTGTGCTTGAGATTCTCTCTCCCTCTCCCTTGCCCCTCCCATTCGTGCTCTCTCTTGCAAATAAATAAATAAATCTTTTAAAAAGCCCACAAAAACTAGTGACCATATTTGAATTCTGAGTTCATGAAACAGTTGATACCAGTTAAACATGGTTTTTCTTTTACAAATTTGAGACTTCTTAAATGTAAATCATCAGCACAATTATACAAACTCTATAAACATCTAATTCCATTAACTGTACCTAGTTCATTTAAATATGTGATTTAAACCAGAGAAACTATCCTATAAAATATCCTCTACAAAGACACATTACACTGATCAGAAGACTCCATTAATACATTTCTAAGACTTACTGAACATAAAATGATTGTGAGCTGTATATAAGACAGATGGACACCTTCATAGAGATGAGTAACGTATTTCACCATACGTAAGGCTGAAAGGAAAATATTCTTCCATATATACTCATTTATCTTTATATAAGCTATAGAAAACTTCTGGACACGCGGCAATGGGCCAGTCTACTCTTCTGAAACTGTATCTTCCCTTTAAGACCAAATTCTGTTTAAACTTTCTTCAGCTGAAAGCAGCTATAACCAATATTCTTTTATTCAGTAAAAAAACTATTTATTCAGTAAAACTACTTATTTATTCAGTAAAAAAAAAAAAAAACTACCTACAATCTGTATCGCTCATTACTTACATTGCAATAGCTCTGAGAAATGGGCATCGTTTTATTGCATACCTCACCTCACATTGTTCCAGGAAGAATTTAAGACAGATTCCATAGGTTAAAATTATACGAAAATAAATACAGGTTAGAAAAATTAAGCCAAGGAAGAAATAAGCATAAGGAGGTTAGTCAGAGCCAGGACGGAGGTTAAGATACAAAGTATATGCTATAAAACGGTAGGCATTTGCTAGAGATTGGCCAAATTTTATCTAAACTCTCTAGCAGCCAACATGAACTGAGATAATCTGCTTGCTGATATACAATGCCTTTAAGATTAAAAACCAATCTGTTGTTCAAGAGAATCACAACTATTTATGAACTGATGACACACTTCTGCTGGGTGGGATGAGAAAGCTAAATAAGAAAGGTTGAAAAATTTGTCCAAGAAAGTAGATGTCCAAGGCAAAACTCAGGTCAAATGTCATTTTCATTAGTGAAAACAATTTTTCCACTTTCATACATCCCACAATATGGTGGGCACCATCCTAAAACTTTGGGATGATCCATAATGTCATAGGGGGAAGCATAAGCCCTCTAAAAGCAAGTAAGAAAAAAAAATATGAATTTCTCCTATAAGGCTAGTGAATAGCTTCTACACAGTAGAGAAAAATAATTCTCAAAATAAATGAGATTTCCCCAGTCTTTTTATACAGTTGGAAATGCTTCAACAGATAAGAATTCTTCTATAACAAAAGATTTAACATTTTTTGTCATGACATTTATAACTCATTTTTAATGTTTCAAATATTTTTGAAATACTATTCAGATAATTACCTAAGTCATAAGACAGTATAAAAGCTAATGATAAAAAATTATTTCATCAGCTGGTTTTAAAAATTTATCTATAAACATTTTAAGCTTTAAAATACTGTATTAAAATAAAAACATACTTATCTTTATAATAGTTAATCATATTCCTACTAAAATCCAAAGTTAATATAATAATCCTTTATAGTTGATTCATTCGAATCTCACAACAAAGTCTTGAGATAGGGAATAATTTGCTTAAAGTTGCACACCTAATAAGTAAATGGAGCAAAGGCTGAAATCTGGAACTCTCAGCTGGGCACACGATCTTTTGCTAATTTTACAGGAGATGGGTTGTATCACTGAAACCAAACACAACTAATAAGGCAGCAGGCACACTGTGGTCAGAAATACAGAGTAAACTTCTTAGGCTAGATTAGAGCATTATGTTGTAATGATGGAGCAAAAAATTTATATAGCAGCAGATGATCATGATCCTCAAGTACCAAAGTACTTGTCCTCTTATAGCTAGGACCTCTCCCAGCAAACAGAATGAAAAACTAACTTATACACAGGGCAGCAAGGTCACATGCTGGGCTTCTAAAATCAGATTAAACCAACAATTCCCTAGCATGTCCACTAGAAGAGTCAGGTTAAAAGATCAAACAACATATATATAAAACCACACCACAAATAATGTCTTCTAGCTCTCTGAAACAGAGCACAGCAAAGGAGGTCATGGGAGTTTTTACATGTTGAATACATGAAGGTGAGTAAGCCATCAGAAGGATAGAGTGTTTGAGACCTTCAAGAAAACTGAAACATAGTCTAAGGAATTACGATTATATTATAATCTTCCAAGTGTTGCCATAAGATACTTTAAATCAGCACTGTGTATAACTTATGCATCTAATTTTCATAAAAGTACTGTGCTAGTCCCTACATGAGCTACTTTTACGTTATTTCATTTAATTGTCATGACAACCCCGCAAGGGGTTCATTTTACCAACGAGGAAACTGAAGCTCAAGTGAGTTTCCGGTGTCACATAGCTAGTATGTGGAGGTGAACCCAGATCCAAAGCAAGCACTATGTGCATATATGTACAAATAAAAACATTCATATAAACAGATTAAAACTAGAAGTGATGAGAAAATGGGCTGACTCCTCTAACAGGTCAAGACAGTCTGGTACTCTGGGATCTCTATAATCTGTCATGCACCATTTGGGCTGTATCTACCGTTATTACTTTATGCTCTGGTTTAGCCTATCCCCACCCTCTGATCACAACCTGTACTTTTCTATCCCTGCTCACTCTATTTCATCAAAGGGAAATGTAGGCTTCCTCTGTTCTTCTACCTAACCAGTTCTCAACCTTTACCTAACACTCATCTTGAATGCCACCTTCTTCTTGAAGTCTCTCCTTTAATCACCCAATTAGACGGATCTCCAATTTCTTCTCTCCCACCCTGCTCTAAATTCTTTTAACATTTGCCTTTACTACACTTAGGTGACCTGTCATACAATTTTGATTTACTTTTTCCTACTCTACTACACCATGATATTGGATGGTTGGGACTGTGACTTTTACATTGCTTAGAGTCTCCCTGAGTGTCTAGTGCAATGCTCAATTAATAAAATAGTAAATTGGAGTTCTTTTTTTTTTTTTTTAAAGATTTTATTTATTTGAGAGAGAGAGAGAACGAGCAGGGGAGTCGGAAAAGGAGAGGGAGAAGTAGACTCCCCACTGAGCAGGGAGCTTGATGCAGAACTCTAGTCCAGGACCCCCGGATCATGACCCAGGCCAAAGGAAGATGCTTAATCGACTGAGCCACCCAGGCATCCTGAGGTTTTTCTTTTCCTAGAATATAAGGAAAGAAAGTAAAGAATCTGATCTCAATCTTGACTGAGTTAATGATAGCGAAATCCATTTCAAAAGGTTTTTAGTACTGGAATTTAAAGCTTTAGAAAACTATCTTAAAAGTCTGTTACTTGAAGGAGAAATTCTTCCTGTGTAATTAGGTCTGTACATCACCTAATGGGAGAAATGCATCTTTTTTTTAAAATAAGAAATGAATCTTCACTGAATGTTATAAATTTTTTAAAAGTCACTTAATTCTTCAACTCAAAATCCTACTTGAAAACTTGTTTTGTCCCCAGAGTATTGTAGTTTGGACAGCTCTCTCATTAAACACATGTCCAAAAATGTATGGTTAAAAAAGAAATCACTATATGAAAAACAACATGTTTAAGTTAAAAGACGGTACCTTAAAAGCCTTATCTGAATCTCATACCCTTTTATTTTATACATCATCTGTCAATACTGAGGGAGTGATCCTATAAACTTTGAATTCCTAAGGTATGGATAAAAATAAACATGATTATGAAAACATGAAAGATCTGGATGTCAGATAGAGTAAGAGTATACTTTATGTAGGTATGGGTATACTCTAAGTACAAACATATTCATGTATACTATAAACCAAAGGTAGAATTTTCTTAAAGTATCAGATCTTAGCTTCTGTATCTAGGATCAGAGCTTTTAGTAGAAAGTGGTATTGGATGAGAAATATTTTAAGTCACAGAAAAGAGAAAAAAAAATCACAGAAAAGAGGACCAATTTGATAAAAGAAACTGACCTGATGCAATTATTTCAGTTAAGGCTAAAAAAAGAGAGAGAGAGAGAGAGAAAATCACAGGTTGATTTGTAAGTAATGTTTAACTTATGGACTTCAAGTAACAGAATACTAATAAATATCAGAGATAGATTTTAAATATTTACATTGGGATGTTCTACCTCATAGTAATTACTAAAGAGAAAAATTAGAGCAAAAAGAAAAAAAGATTACAGACTTGCTGCTCCCAAGGCACCCTGCAATTATGTTATTAAATCTCTCCCAAAGCGGGATTAGGAGCATGACAAACTTACTTAGAATTTCTCCATTAAGAAAGTATTCATTTGGAAATAGATTACCACTGGTCCTGTTGAAAGGAGAAAAAACAAATAAACCAAAATTTTCTTTTGGATGGTCTTTGTCCTCTGCCTAAAGCTTAATTAGTAGGAAGCTAAAGGTTAGAATAGTATCTTGTCTTGAAGCTGGTATATAATAAAAATGCAAACAAAATTAATAAAGAACTCTTGTATCTTAAACTTCCAAAGCGACCAGATAAGTTATGGTGCTCTTGATCAACTAATCTAATTAAGGTGCCCTGTTAACTTTTTTTTTTTTTTTTTTAATTATTAGAGAGTGAGGGGAGGAGGGACAGAGGGAGAGGGAGACAGAGAATCTTAAGCAGGCTCCACACCTAGCACAGAGTCTGATGCGGGGCTCAATCTCACAACTCTGAGATCATGACCTGAGCTGAAATCGAGAGTTTGGATGCTTAACCAACTGAGCCACCCAGGCGCCCCATGGTGCCTTGTTAACATTTTAGGCCTTACTTATAGTGATATTCTAAAATGTATATGGCTTTCAAGTTTCCCCTATCTGAAGTAAATTTGTAGCATTACACACTGGCCTATTAAATGTTAATGTGTCTTGTTCCTGAGCTATCATCACTTATATACTCTGTCGTTCTAACTTTCAGAGTAACACTACACGCTTCCATCAACCAGTCTAAACTGCTTCCCACAGCAGTAAGGTTTAAGAACAAGGATTCTTTTTCTGAAACCCACCAAATGTATTCTATATTAGGTTGTCAAATTCAGCAGGAGCTTGGTGGACAACATTCAAGTGTTTAATGACTCAGAGTCCTCCCAGCTATTCATCTAGCCATCATCCATCCATGTATGTATGTAGAATTTTACAAAATATCTACTATGCACAATGTCCTGTTAGTTTTTCAACCTACATGCTTAACATTGGTGTAGCATCAATTAGTTCCAACAGTTTGCCCTGGACACTTCATTCTGAGATAAGGGGGTTAATGATAACCTAGGGTTTCCATAGACATATATATGAGGATATAGTGGTCCAAGAAAACCTGTAGATTCTCCTTAGCGCATTAACAAGATCTCTAGCTAAATCTAGTTTAGGTTTTGACAAAAGATGGTGGAATTCCTAGAAAGAATACTTGGGAGTCAAGAGGAGACATTCTTTTATTTTCTTAGCTGAAGGCAATAAGGTACTGTGTCATCCAAATTTACAGACACCAAAATGTCTTATGATTGAAAACTCTTCTTGTGTTGGGTTGAATTAACCTGAGCAACAGAATTTGAAGAGGAATAAAGCAGTAATAATATATGGGTGGAGTTTTTTAATTGTTACTGAATGCTTTAAGTCGTACAGCCTATGGTTAAGAGCATAAGTTTTGGAGTTTACACTCAGAGCCCACCATCTAACTGGTAAAAACTTCAGCAAGTTTTCTAAGACCTCTAAGTTTCAGTTTACTCATCTGTAAACTAGAGATATTAATACTTTTTTGATGTAGTTGTTTTGGGGTTTAAATAGGATTTTATACAGAACAGGTGCCTATAAAAGGCGTTAATAGGGGACTTAATAAAAGAAAGTATTATACTTTGCTTTTATTAGTTTCTCTATTTCCCTTTTTTAAACTCAACATTTTAAACAGAAGGCTTACAAACCTGTTTCTTACAAACAAGAATTAGTAATATCTTTGATTTTGATTTTTTTAAATTAACATATATTTGTTTCAGGGGTACTGGTCTATGATTCAACAATCTCACATAATACTCAGTGCTCATTACGACATATACCCTCCCCAATGTCCATTATCCAGCTACCCCATCCCTCTCACCCCCCCTCCACTCCAGCAACCCTCAGTTTAAGATTAAGACTCTCTTACGGTTTATCTCCCTCTCAGGTTTTGTCGTTTTTTTTTTCTTCTCTTCCCCTGTGATCCTTTGCCTTGTTTCTTAAATCCACGTATCAGTGAGATCATAAGATAATTATCTTTCTCTTATTTCGCTTAGCATAATAAATACCCTCTAGTTTCATCCACATCGTTGCAAATGGCAAGAATTCTTTTTTGATGGCTGTGTACTATTCCACAGTAGATATATACTACATCTCCTTTATCCCTTCACCTGTCGATGGGCATCTGGGCTCTTTCAATATTCTGGCTATTGTGGACATTGCTGCTATAAACATTGGGGTGCAGATGCCTGTTCGGATCACTACATTTGTATCTTTGGTGTACATACCCAGTGCAATTGCTGGGTCATAGGGTAGCTCTATTTTCAACTTTTTGAGGAACCTCCATGCTGTTTTCCAGAATGGCTGCACCAGCTTGCATTCCCACCAACAGTGTAGGAGAGTTCCCTTTCCTATGCATCCTTGCCAACATCTGTCATTTCCTGACTTGTTAATCTTAGCCATTCTGACTGGTGTGAAGTAGTATTTCCTGTGATTTTGATTTGCATCCCTGATGCTGAGGGATGTGGAGTTTTTCATATGCCTGTTGGCCATTTGGATGTCTTCTTTGCAGAAATGTCTATTCTTGTCTTCTGCCCATTTTTTGGTTGGATTATTTGTTCTTTGGGTATTGAGTTTGGTAAGCTCTTTATAGATTTATAGATTTTGGATACTAGCCCTTTATCTGCGTTGTCATTTGCAAATATCTTCTCCCATTCTGTCAGTTGTCTTTTGGTTTTGTTGACGGTTTCCTTTGCTGTGCAAAAGCTTTTGATCTTAATGAAGTCCCAATAGTTAATTTTTGCCTTTGTTTCCCTTGCCTCTGGAGACGTGTCCAGCAAGAAGCTGCTGCAGCCAAGGTCAAAGAGGATGCTGCCTGTGTTCTCCTCAAGGATTTTGATGGATTCCTATCTCACATTGAGGTCTTTCATCCATTTTGAGTCTATTTTTGTGTATGGTGTAAGGAAATGGTCCAGTTTCATTCTTTTGCATGTGGCTGTCCGATTTTCCCAATCCGATTTGTTGAAGAGACTTTTTTCCATTGGACATTCTTTCCTGCTTTGTCCAAGATTAGTTGACCACAGAGCTGAGAGTCTATTTCTAGGCTCTCTATTCTGTTCCTTTGATCTTTGCGTCTGTTTTTGTGCCAGTACCATATCGTCTTGATGATTACAGCTTCATAACAGAGTTTGAAGTCTGGAATTGTGATGCCACCAGCTTTCGTTTTCTTTTTCAACATTCTTTTGGCTATTTGGGGTCTTTTCTCATTCCATACAAATTTTAGGATTATTTGTTCCAGTTCTGTGAAAAAAGTTGATGGTATTTTGATAGGGATTGCACTGAATGTATAGATGGCTCTAGGTAGCATAGATAATTTAACAATACTTGTTCTTCCAATCCATGAGCATAGAACGTTTTTCTTTTTTTTTTTTTAAGATTTTATTTATTTATTTGACAGAGAGAGATCACAAGTAGGCAGAGTGGCAGGCAGAGAGAGAGGGGGAAGCAGGCTCCCTGCTGAGCAGAGAGCCTGATGCGGGGCTTGATCCCAGGACCCTGAGATCATGACCTGAGCTGAAGGCAGAGGCTTAACCACTGAGCCACCCAGGCTCTATTTCTATTTCTTTGTGTCTTCCTCAATTTCTTTCAAGAGTATTCTACAGTTTACTGAGTTGATTTTGATCTTTATTGGTTATGGGTTTTGTCTAACAGAGTGAACCTCAATATTCATAGATGACCCAATACATTTTAAGATAATTTTATTTGCAGAAACACTGCAAGCTTGGCCATAAAGGGAAAAGACAGTTCCAAAAGAAAAGAGGTCTTTGAACCTTAAACCTCTATAAGAAGGAAGAAGGCTAAGAAAAAAAATAAACACAGGTTATCATTCAAAGAAAAGGAAAGATGATTCAGGAGGTAGAATGACAAGCCTAGAAGGCAGAGCCACAAGCTAGAGAGTCACCCCCTAGAAAGCAGAAGGACTGGGTCTTCATCAAGGGAACCTCCAAACATTTGCCCAGATGGGTTTCACAATTGCTATGGACCAGTTATTCCTTTGTACCCCTGGTCCCCCCCCCCCCACCCCCTTTAACAGGAATATGTATAGCAGTTACCTTTGCTTTCCCCACCACTGGCTGTGTGTGGGGGCAGGTAACTTGTCTCTTTAGTTCTCAGGTGTATAGATTGGGAGTAATTGTACCAAAGGAGCTGTACCTAAGGAATCACACCTAAGAAGTATCATCTGCAGCTGAACCAGATTTAGATAGTAAGATTCTGGATTCAGGAAAATAGTGTAATGAGATGACACTTCTGACGAAGTGTTAGGAGAGAGTGAATGTATTTTGCATGTGGAAGGAAAGTAAACAACTGTGGCAGACTGCAGTGCTTTTTTTTTTTAATTTTTTTTATTTTTTATAAACATATAATGTATTTTTATCCCCAGGGGTACAGATCTGTGAATCGCCAGGTTTACAAACTTCACAGCACTAACCATAGCACATACCCTCCCCAATGTCCATTACCCCACCCCCCTCTCCCAATTCCCCTCCCCCCAGCAACCCTCAGTTTGTTTTGTGAGATTAAGAGTCACTTACGGTTTGTCTCCCTCCCGATCCCATCTTGTTTCTTTTCTTCTTTTCCTACCCCCCCAAAACCCCCACGTTGCATCTCCACTTCCTCATATCAGGGAGATCATATGATAGTTGTCTTTCTCTGACTGACTTATTTCACTAAGCAGGAGACCCTCTAGTTCCATCCACGTCTTTGCAAATGGCAAGATTTCATTTCTTTTGATGGTTGCATAATATTCCATTGTGTGTGTATGTATGTATGTGTGTATATATATATATATATATATATATATATATATATACCACATCTTCTTTATCCATTCATCTGTTGATGGACATCTAGGTTTTTTCCATAATTTGGCTATTGTAGACATTGCTGCCATAAATATTTGGGTGCACGTGCCCCTTCGGATCACTACGTTTGTATCTTTAGGGTAAATACCCAGTAGTGCAATTGCTGGGTCATAGGGTAGTTCTATTTTCAACTTTTTTAGGAATCTCCATGCTGTTTTCCAGAGCGGTTGCACCAGCTTGCATTCCCACCAACAGTGTAGGAGGGTTCCCCTTTCTCCGCATCCTCGCCAACATCTGTCATTTCCTGACTTGTTAATTTTAGCCATTCTGACTGGTGTGAGGTGATATCTCATTGTGGTTTTGATTTGTATTTCCCTGATGCCGAGTGATATGGAACACTTTTTCATGTGTCTGTTGGCCATCTGGATGTCTTCTTGACTGCAGTGCTTTTAAACTAAATCATGATCAGAGTGGACAATCCTCCTGTCAAAAGGTGGATCTTAATTCCTCTCTCCTTATGTATGAGCTAAACTTAGTGACTCACTTCTAACTATAAATATGGTGGAAGTGATGGTGTTTAATGTCTGAGATTAAGTCACAAAATGCACTGCAGACTTCTGCTGGTTCTCTCTTAGATACATGCTCTGGAGGAGAAACTCAGACTGCCTTAGGTAAAGGTACGCATGGCCAGGAACTGTGGTCTTTTGCCAATACCCACGTGCCTGACCCATCTTAAGAGTGGAAACCTCCAAGGCCAGTCAAGCCTTCAGATGACAGCAGCCCTGGATGATGTCTTGACTCCAACTTTATGCTAGACCTTGAGCCACTCAGCTAAGGTGCTCATGAATTCCTGACCCACAGAAATGATGAGATTAAAAAATGCTCATTGTTTTAAGCCGTTAAGTTTCGTGGTAATTTGTTATTTAGCAATAGATACTAACATAGGTCACCATGGGTTATTTCCTTGGTGAACATTCGTTGTATTGAAAGCAATTTGATAACCATTGTCTCAAAACACAAAAGACAAAATTTATACACTTTTCTAAGTCTTTCACAAATGAGATTTTAAGTTCACTAGCAAAGATCTAGGGAAACAATGATTAATCCACAATTTTTTAAATCTTTGTTCTTATCTGGGCTGAAAATTACCATTCTTGCTATGTGAATATGGAAATGACAATCGGTGTGTCTGGTTTTTCTCATAATTTCATTAAGTTCCCTAAGGCAAAAGTGAAATTGATACTTCTAGCCAATTTACAAATGGAAATACATAGGTATAAAAAAATTAGAACATCTACTCAAAGTTATGCTGTCTTTATTTAATGGGGAAATTAAAACGAAAGCCTTGGCACAGAAATGCTGCTTAGTACTTTTTCCTTTTGAATTTTATAGTTAAAACTGAATGGTCCTTTGTGGAACACTTCTAAAAGAAATCTCAATATTTAATAACATTGAACAAAATCTGAACTTCATCTCATTCTCTCAGTAACTTTATACTATATGTTACTGTAATCATTTGGTTAATAAGTTAGTTCTTAAAAGTGGGGTGTGTTTCTTTAGGAGAAACTATATCTATTTTGACCCAAATAATTAATGTGCCCTTCAGGTATTTATAAAAACAGAAAGTTTAGGTCTGCATTAAAGAAGGCACTGAATATTTACTCCATCATGATGAATCCTCTGGTTAATCTCCTTTCCATTGGAAAAGTATTTCTCCATGGGTTTATTTTAAGGATAGGTTTAAAGTTAAGTTATTCTTAAATTCCTCAAAGCTTACATTGCTTTTTTAACTTGTACTTGGTTTTAACTAGGTCACCGGTATAGCTGAATTACTCAGAGTGGAATTCCCCTTCGGCTTTGGGCTCAACCTCTATGATTAAATTCACAAGGGCACAACAAAAAATGATTTACCAGGGCCACCTTAGGCAGTTCTATGCCTTGGTGCTTATTTTAGTACTGAAGTTGGAAACCTAATATAACCCCAATATGGGCATCATGTGTCTATGTTTGCTGAACTCTACCTTAATGGGTCTATGTTCTTCATTATGTATAAAGTTATTAATTCATTTGCATCTTACATTAAGCTGTTCTCTCATTTTCCATCACTGATATATGACTTTTGCAATTCCACTAAGGGTTTATAAGAAAACTAACAAATCACTTAAATATGATTTACAAAGTCTGGATATTACTGTGTAGATAGAATTTTTTGCTTAAGTTTGTAATCCACTTTTAATTTAGTTTGGTATGTATGCATGTATGTGTGCCTGCATTAGGCGAATATAACCTTAGGCTGTCAAATCCCAGACTACATCAAGAACCCTAAGTCTTCCTATGTTGCTCTGAGTGTACACAAAGAAAGGTATACAAGAAAATATTGCACACAAAGAAAGAAGAAAGTATGTGCCTGGGATGTACCCAACTCATTTCTTGGTTCATAACAATTCAGTCATGCCCTTCTTTTTTACACAGATACTCTGAGTTGGGTATCCTAGCTCAGCTGGATCTTTTGTCCTCCTTTATTGAAGTATTACAGTCAGAAATCACACAAAGAAAATTTACACCACCAAGACAATATTAGTTATTAAAGCTTTCCAAATTAAATATATAAGTTAGGTGTTCATTTTACCTCTGAAAGATTGGGAGCAACCAGTGGTCACTCTTCCTTCACCCCCTCTTTCTAATGTGAGCATACATTAAGATACCTCCTATCTCACCGTATCAATGTTTCCAGAAAGAAGAAAAAATTATAGCCTTCTAATTATTTCAACTCACAGGACTTTGCAAGATCTGAGTAACTCGTTTCCTCTGCTCCATCATATTGAAGTCTTGTCGTAGATCAGGAGACATGTTTCTCTCCCTAATATATTCTGGGTCATTTTCATTGATGCGGTCAAAATACCTCTCTTTGTGAGGCATGCTGGGAGGAGGAGGAGTAGTGACCACGCCTTGGCTGGCATCTGAACTCATGCTTCACGTCAGCAACTCCCCTTGTTATCTGCATTAATAAACACAAAGGAGGACATTCATGATAAGTTCATTACTAAATTTGATTTTACGGGGGTCAAGCAGAATCCCCCCCCCCCCACCAAGAGCATACCAGTGGCAACTTTCTTTAGAGAGTAGCTTCTCAAAAAATATTAGAACAATTTTTTATTAAGGTAAAAATCTCTTAGATTAAAATGATAAACTCAAAATTGATATTTTCAGAGGTAATGAAAACTCTTCAACTCAATTATAATGTTATCAACTACTTACTAACTGAAGTAACTTCTTCTAAAGAAGCAATAATCAAAATCTCCAAAAGTAAAATATCACATCTGAAATGGCAAGAGTTTCCACAATTAGTGAGTACTGTCACTACAGTTTCTCTTTCCTCTTACTCATGCTTTTTTATGGTAGACCACACTTGGGCCATATTTAATGACCGCTACATTTTATAGTGAATGCAATTTACTAACATATGAGAGAAACACAGCTTTTAAAAGTTTAAGACTTTTCCTGGGGCGCCTGGGTGGCTCAGTCGTTAAGCATCTGCCTTCGGGTCAGGTCATGCATGATACCACCGTCCTGGGATCGAGCCCCACATTGGGCTCCCTGCTCAGCGGGAAGCAGGCTTCTCCCTCTCTCACTCCCCCTGCTTGTGTTCCCTCTCTCTGTCATATAAATAAATAAAATCTTTAAAAATAAATAAATAAAAGTTTTCCTTTAAGTTTTTCCAATAATTGAACTTCCTAGGGGAAATAGAAGAATTATTAAGGTTGTCAGACTATGCCCAAGTTCAGCAGACAGTGCTTCAAATTCAAGTAAGAAACAAACAGTTAAAAGCTATTCAGAAACCACATGAACAGCTGATTCACTTAATTATCACGATAATCATACTTTTCTAGACAGATTCAGGAGGAAGGTGGTAAAGACCACTTTCTTCTTAGGGATCTGAATCTCTGATAAAAACCAGAGATATCTGGTCTCATTTTTAAAAACACAGTAACAAGCAGTGAGATTACCGTATTTGTCTCTAATAATAGTCTTTGACAGAATTCATCTCTGCAGCTACTTTGGTACAATTTAGACCAAGCAAACTAACTATAAGATAATAAAAATTCTTGCATTAGATGACGTGATACCATATAAAGAACACCCTAAAGACCCCACCAAAAAGTATCAGAACTGATAAATGAATTCAATAAGGTCACAGGATACAAAATCAGTGTACAGAAATCTGTTGCATTTCTATACACTAATAATAAAACAGCAGAAAATTATGAAAACAATCTCATTTACAACTGCACCAAAAACAATATGCCTAGGCCTAAACTTAACAAAAGTTCAAAAAAAAAGTTTAAAAAAAAAGAGGAGAAAGACCTCCGAAAACTATAAAACACTGGTGAAAGAAACTGACGACAACACAAAGACGTGGAAAGACATTCCATGCTCATAGACTGGAAGAATCCTGTTGAAAGGCCCATACTACCTAGATTTAATGCAGTCTCTATCAAAACACCAACAACACTTCTCACAGAACTAGAACAATCTTAAAATTTATTTGGAACCACAAAAGACCCCGAATAGCCAAAGTAATGTTGAAAAAGAAAAACAAAACTGGAGGTATCACAATTTCAGACTTCAAGTTATACTACAAAACTGCAGTAATAAAAACAGTATGGTAATGACACAAAAACACACTTAGATCAACAGAAGAGAAGAGAAAGCAATTACACGGTAAATTAATCTTTAACAAAGAAGATTATGCTAGCCACTGAACTTTACATACATTAGTTTATCTACTTCTCTTAACCCCCTGAGGTGGGTGTTATCTCGCTTTACAAAGGAGGAAATAAAATCACTGAGAAGTAACTTGTCTCTTGGCCAAAGAGCCAGCAAGTGGTGGACCCAGGATTTAAATCTAGTCTGTAGCTCCCTAAAGCCAGTGGTCTTAATCACAACCTAGACCCAGAGGTAAGCTAGTAAGTTCTTTCCAAATGCCAATTCCAGCTACTCAGTAGCACTGATTATTTGGAGATTATTTGGAGACTGGTAAAACCTTTCCAAACAAACAAGCAAACAAACAAAAAGTACCAGAATTGCCATGGTTTGGAAGGGAGTTATGCATTTTCACTATACTGTTTCCCAAGGAGGGCTATATTTTAAGGGAATAAAGCGGTAGATTCTTTATTTTAAGGGAATAGAGTTTTTCCTAATCCTGAACAACTAAACTAAGCATACGCATTTCTGCTTCTAGAAGATATAAAAACAATTCAGTTCCAGGGTTCCTTCTCTTTAAAATTAACTGACCCTATTTTTAAAATTCAAGTATAATTAACATACAGTGTTATATTAGTTTCAGGTACACAATATGATTCAACAATTCTATACATTTCTCAGTGCTCATCAAGATGAGTGTACTCTTAATCCCTTTTATCTATTTCACCTCCCCTCCCCTCCTCTCTGGCTACCACTAGTTTGTTCTCTATATTTAAGAATCTGGGGGGTTTGTCTCTTTGCTTCTTAAATTCCACATATGAGTGAAAACGTAGGGTATCTGTCTTTTCCTGACTGACTTATTTAACTCTGCTTCATACCCTTTAGGTCCATCCATGCTGCTGCAAACGAAAAGATTTCACTTTTTATTACTGAGTAATATTCCATAATGTGTGTGTGTGTGTGTGGTGTGTATGTGTGAGCACATATGTGGACATGCACATACACATACAACTTCTTTATCCATTCATCTATTGACGGACACTTGGATTGTTTTCATATTTTGTCTATAGTAAATAACGCTGCAATGAACATAGGGGTACATACAGCTTGTTATTTTTTGTTATTTGTTTTGTAGTTTGAGTAAATGCCTAGTAGTGGAATTACTGGATCATATGTTTCTATTCTTAATTTTTTTGAGGAACCTCCATACTGTTTTCCACAGTGGCTGTACCCGCCAGTTTGCATTCCCTCCAACAGTGCATGGGGGTTCCTTTTTCTCCACATCCTTGCAAACACTTGTTAGTTGTTGTGTATTTGATTTTAGTCATTCTGACAGGTATAAAGTGACATCTCATTGTGGTTTCAATCGACAAATCCTATTTTTTAATGCTACCTATATACAGTCATGCTTTCTAGTACTTCAAAGCAATATACACCATCGCAAACCACTATGAATTCCATTGGGGGAAAAATATTTATCTTCTAAGAGGATTCTTTGAATCGACAATCATGCAGGAAAACAGATTTTTTACAAAGTAAAGTTATAAAACTTTCTGTCAACACTATGGGTTTCCCTCTGGCCATACAGATTAGAAACAAGGTTACCAGGCATAAGCAAAAATTCTAGTTTAAAAAATCTTATCCAAATATTTATGAACTAACCACCCAACATCTATGTTAAAAGAAATTTGGGCTCAAGGCACAAACAGATGAAATACTCTAGAACGATGACTTTCAAACTCTTTAAAAATGGCAATCCAGGGATGCCTGGGTGGCTGAGTCAGTTAAGCGTCTGCCTTCAGCTCAGGTCCTGATCCCAGGGTCCTGGGATCGAGTACAGCATTAGGCTCCTTGCTCGGTGGGGAGCCTGCTTCTCCCTCTGCCTGCCCTCCCTGCTTGTGCTCTTTTCTCTCTGTCTCTGACAATAAATAAAATCTTTAAAAAAAATGGCAATCCACAGTAAGAAATATATTTTATAAGTATAATGACATACAAATACATGAGATATATAACTGAAATAAATTCATGGTACTTTCCCTTACTATGTAGTACATTCTGATGCTTTCTATTTTCATCTTTTTCATTAAAACAAACATACTGGTCAAACAGATTCTTGGTCTACCAATGGGTTGTGACCCACAGTTTGAAAAACACTATTCTAGACACTCTAAGCTATAGTCACATGGACAACAGAAAGGGAAAAAGAGGTGTGTCTGTATATGAGATGGGGGAGGAGGGAATGAATATATGCTAGAGATGGAAGGGAACTGAAAATGCTTCCTTGAAATTAAAAAAAAATTTATGGCAGGCTATAGCAATTATAACAATCCTAGAATCCTAGTGATTTGGGAGATAATTACATATTCTTCCATTTGGGCAGTTAGTGTCATCTATATTACTCAATGTCCATTTGTTTTTCATTTTTTCTTGAGTCTTACCTATTTCTAGTTCAATTTTCCAGATCTTTCTGGTTATGTTTGTAGTCCCCACAGGCAGGGGACTCTATAAGTGGTAGGTGAATTGAATTATTTTTCTGTATCACAACTCCTCCCAAATCAATCTGGTTTGCATTAGTTCTAGGCTGGGAATGGTAACAACAATCTTAAGAAAAGTTATTAAAGAAAGTCTTTCCAAACTTAATTCTTGGCAGTTTTAACAGCTTCTTCTAGAACATAAGCAAAAAGATGGTTGTACTTTCAAGTCCCAGGCCTATTGTTCCATATTTAAAGGAAAAATAAAAGATATGCCAAGACTTCAAAGCAGCCTATCTGCTTAAAACAACAGCAGCAACAACAAATACTGGTTTACTAAGTTAGTTTTTCTTAATGAAATTTACTGTAAAACTGTGAAGGTATTTGAAGTTTTAGAAAATAATTTGGATCCTGCACAAACTCTAACAAGTCACAACTTTAGATTGACCAGTGAAGTTTTATTCATTTTTAAATTCTAAAAGCACAGGGACACCTGAGTGGCTCGGTTGGTTAAGCAACTGCCTTGGGATCAGGTCATGATCCCAGGGTCTTGGGATCAAGTCCCACATTGTGTGTGTGGGGGGGGGTTCTTGCTCAGCAGGGAGCCTGCTTCTCCCTCTGCCTGCTGCTCTCCCTGCTTCTATTCTTTCTCTGACAAATAAATAAACAAAATCTTTAAAAAGAAGGGGGGAAAAAGCTTTAAATTCTAAAAAGCATGAACTACTTTCAATTGCTAGCCAAGATTTTATGTACAACCGACATGGAAATCAACAGGCTTGGAAAACTATAACTAGGCATAGAGAAAAGTGAAGAAAAAAAGAAAAAAAACCCAAACAACAGGTACTGAGTAGCACCAAGTAATACATAACACTTTCTAAGTGCCCCAAAGGAAGAAGATTTAATTATCCCGCAAGCACTAGGGTCTTACTGTTATAATGACTATTGATTCTATTGAGAGTTCTCTTGGAATATTTCAGACTAATTCAAGGATCACACTTTACAGATGAGAGGAAACTACACTCAAAGGTGTTGAGTGATTTTTCTAAAGCTACCATGTTCAAGTATCAGATATTACTATATTATGATAATGACATGTATTTGTACCATCATGTCATTCACTGATTGCCCCACGGTCAAAATTTACTCTTCCAATGAAATATATGGAAAAAGCCCAGGCCTATCACATATATCTTATGCAGGAATTTTATAAATATCACTGACTATGAGGAATAAGCTATAAAGAAGAGCTACAAATTTTAGCACATGTAAACAGACTTGATTGTATGATTGTCCTTCTAGGACGCACAGAAAAGTAGATAAACAAATTGGGTTTTTCAGTGGTAATCTGCTTCACCTAAATACACAAGGAACACATTTTATTTAAGTAACTAGACTTTCAAAGATTAAGAAGTATCAATTAACATATTACCACTAAGTCATTGAGGTGCCTTTCATTGCACAAATTGTAAAGTAGTGAGATTAAAAAGTCTTGTATGGCTATCAAATTGGTACAGATGTAGAAACTTAACTCTCTCTGGCCTAGTGCCAGAATCTTTTCAGAATGAACATATCTTCAAAATAAAACTATAAATTCTAAACTTCTATATAAAAGTCAGGAAATAATGAATCTACAGTAGATTAGTAAAAGACACTACCAATCTGAGCCTTAGTCTTAAAATCGAAACTTAAAGTGAAGGGAAAAAACAATAATAATAACATAAACTGGTAATGGTAACAGCACCCCATCATGTTGCTAAATGTCCTGTGCTTAATGGAATTTGATAGCTGGCTCAGGAGTCATTAAAAAACACAAAAAAACAAAACAGACAAAAGAAAATCGTCATTTGGAGAGCATATTTACAAGAATGTTTTGGCTTCAAACTTTGTTTTATAAAGAAAAATAGGGGCACCTGGGTGGCTCAGTCAGTTAAGCGTGTGCCTTCAGCTCAGGTCATGATCCAGGATCCTGGGATCAAGCCCCGCATTGGGTTCCTTAGGATGTAGGGTGACTGCTTCTCCCTCTCCCTCTGCCTGCTGCTCCCCGGGCCTATCCTCTATCTCTCTGTCAAATACATAAATGAAATCTTAAAAAAAAAAAAAAAAAGCAAGAAAGAAAAGAAAAATACTACACTGCTAATTAAGATAAATTTTAGCAAACATGAAAAATATATCCTGTGCTTATACAACCGGAATATAGCAGTTATATTTTAAGTAATGTATATTATTATTACATCTAAGAGCAGGGCAATAAGTATAAAAATTTTGAACAGGTGCTTTAGGTCAAAATTCAGCAGGGTGAGCCAAAGACTAAAAGTATTCATTCAATTGCTGGACAAAGCATAGGATGACTCAAACCTCTTTTTCACTAAAGTACCAATACTTGAAGAAGAATATTTCATTGATCAACATAACCTGTTGCAAGGAACTGTGTGCTGGACTCCCATATTTGAAGAAGAGAGATTGGGGAGAAAAAGGGCAGTTACTTGCTTGACATTGGCAGGAGTATAACATTTACTGGTAACGTGAAAAGAAACCTTTCATTATAAATAGATCAAATTTACAAAATATAATGGCCACGCAAGAGGCAGAGTTACAAACTCGAAAATACATATAAAAAGTTTAGGTGACGTGTATTTTAAGTCCAAACTCAATCATTATCTAGATTTAGCTCAAATTGTTCCCAACATGAAACATCTGGAGAAACAAATATGAAACTGATTTTAAATAAATAAATATATACCCTTATAAAATGGTAAGTAAAACAATCAACCACAGAGAGGCAATCCCTCAAGTATCTTGCAGAATCCAAAAACAGATGGCTTTGGTGTCTTTACCCTCTTTTCTACAAAATTTGATGAATGTTCTGTATATATTCCCTCAGTCATCGTTTGTCTTCAACATGGAGCTTTTGGAAATGATTGAGGAAAAAAACAAAAGGAGGAATTTTTTTTCCTCTCCTAAGAGAAAGCTGATGGAGACTAATGGATTGATTACTTGAATGTGCCTCTCAGACATTTAGTTTCTGTTATTGAGTCCCCTGGTATCAGTGAAATTTTTAAGACTGATATCCAGGAAACTCTCCAAAACTTGACAGCTCATGATAAATGAGAGCTTTTCAAAAGTAGAATCAGTGGAGATTGTGATTTTTAAAAAAAGATTCATTGCTCTCAATTTCTGGAGATAACCTTAAATCTTTGGCTCTCTACTATATGGTTGTCCTTCTGGGCAAAAAGTTTTTGTTTTTGTTTTTATGAAACACCAACTCTCACACACTTCATGAACTAAAGTCTGTCTATATTCACAGCACTGAGCTTGAAAAATTTAAAGTCCTTGTTTTTGACATTTTCTTAAGAACAATGTTTGAGGTCAAATTCACTCTTACCCAATACTGTACATCTATCTAGAAACCTCAGGAAACTTTCCAAAATGAATATCAGAATATAAGTAATATGAAAAACTTAATTCCCCCACTTACGTCTACTTATTTCTCAAGGATTCTGAAGTCAAGAAATTCTAGTTCCTCAGTATGAAGAAATGCAAACAATCCTACAAAGTTCATTACTAAAAATGAGTTGAGTTTGCAAAATTAAACAATTAGCCATAAGTCTAGTTTAGAAAAGTTCATTCCTAATGGGGTCACTGTGACCAGTGAGAAACAGGAGGGGGCCTCGTAGGGCACACACAACATATAAAAGGCAAAGCTCTTCATTGTAAAAATTGAAGGAAAAAATATATATAAATAGTTAAAGAACACAGGGTATGAGTTAGTCCCAAGAGTTCATTCTGAGCTACTATTTCAGATATTCCAGCTAAAGAATCTTGGCTTTTATGGTTATAACATATAAAATACAGCTGTAAAAGCCAATCCAAAAGCTGTAGGTAACTCAATACATTGTCACTGCAAGGAAGTCTGATTTGAAGGAGTTCCCACCTTCAAATTTTGGCTAGTAAGGAGGATTTCAAGATCATCACAACCCCATCTGTTTTCTTTCTATGGAAAGTCTAACAGTGAGCCATGAAAATGAAATTTATTAAGCACAGGTAACAGTACTTGAAAATCACTTTGAAAAATACTTGGTCAGAACCTGCCATTTTAGAAATGTGATCATTGTTGTAAGTCCCAGTCCACGAAAAGAGATGTTCATCAACCTCAGAAATCTGCTTTTGTAAAAAACAAAAACAAACTATTTTTGTGAAACTAGCTTTTCAAACGAATCATTCTTTAGATCTAGAGTTCAATTTTATAATACTGTACTGGGTTGAAGTGCACCCCCCCCCCAAAAAATTCATGTCATTACTTCAGAATGTGACCTTGTTTGAAAATAGGGCCTTAATTTGTAATCAAGTTAAGATGCAGTCATACTGGATTAGGGCAGGCCCTAAACCCAATGACTAGTGTCTTTCATAAAACTGAGAGAGATGAGGACACAGACACACACGGGGGAAAAAGCTATGTGATGATGGAAGCAGAGATAAAACTGATGCTGCCACAAGCCAGGGAACTCCAAGGACTGATGCCACCAGAAGCTAGGAGAGACATAAAGCAGGCTTCCCTCAGAGCCCCCAGAAGAAACCAACCTTGCTGACACCCTGATTTTGGGCTTCTGGCCTCAAGAACTATAAAAGAATAAATTTCTGTTGTTCCCAGCCACTTGTTCTGTGCCACTTTTTTATGGTAGTTCTAGGAAACACATACACATGCCGTTCCAATGGAATTTCCATCCTGATAATACTGACTTTTTATGAGGCATTTTACCATCACAACAACGTAGATAACAATGTGGACAGACGCACACCTTTGCAGAGTCACAGTCGGCTCTTTAGAAATAACAAACATCACTGAAATAAGTATGGGCAATGCAAGGTAAATATATTCCACAGCGGCACGACTTCTGCAAGCTACAATTTTAGACTGAAAAACAATGTTTCCAAGAAAATCTGAAGCCAAGAAGATATAAATGTTCTTGTCATATCAAAAGCTGAACAGAAATTTCTTTGTAAAACTCCATGAAGATTCACAATGAATGCTACCCACAAAAGTGCAGTGAGCTCTACTACTTCTATCGTAACTACAACAATGTTAAAGCAATTATCAAACTATAAAATATTACAGTCTGATGGAATATTTTTCCATTTAACTAAGGATGGATTTAAAAAGCCACTTGCTCAGGTTAGGAGGTTCTTGCCAGGCATACATACATGCAATAGTTCTGCCCATCTCCCCATCTTCCCACACTAGCGACCACTGAACCCTCACCTGCAGCTTCAATGTCATGGCACAGGGCCCTGGATCCCTAGGATTATGAAAAACCGTAAGACACCAGTTAAGCAGCTCAACATCAAGTTAGTCTTGCTGCTGCTTCTACTCTGTTGTCTGACTTTCACTAGAGCAATACTTTTATCTAATTCTTTTTTTTAAGATTTATTTATTTGACAGACAGAGATCACAAGTAGGCATAGAGGCAGGCAGAGAGAGAGAGAGAGGGAAGCAGGCTCCCTGCTGAGCAGAGAGCCCGATGTGGGGCTCGATCCCAGAACCCTGGGATCATGACCCGAGCTGAAGGCAGACGCTTTAACCCACTGAGCCACCCTGGCGCCCCCTTTTATCTAATTCTTAATGATCAAGTTCTGTTGGTCTCTCAGCCCTTCCACCCACTATAAAGCAACCTAAATCTCTTTCTTGTTTCTCTGTCAAGTAACTCCAAATACTTTCAAAACTGAAAGTCTGTACCTGAACCTGATACGTCAGGTCTGAGTCTTAGACCCTTCTATCAGTTTCTATAGTTCCCTGAGGTCACCTGACAGCTCGCGCCTTGGCTTATGGGGGATTTCTGATGCCATGGAGAGTTACCTTGTATTGATTCTCCATCTAGCCTTCTCCCAATTACCAAAATACCCAGTCCCAATGCTTTGCCCACGTGTCAGGGTTTGACACTAAACTGCTGAACCTCCCTCTTACTTACAGTCCACACACCTGGGTTCTTCCCTGTTGCCTGTTGTTAGGGTTCTCAAGGATCTGCCTAGACTCAAATCCTTGTCAGGCATGTTTCAGTCACTGCAACTCCATTCCTTATACCATCTTTAGCAATTAAGCTTGTGTGGGTCTTCATTAAAGAAGTTACGAATTTCTTTAAGGATTTTTTTAAATGCATTTTTGATGAAAATATTTTTATGTGAAGAGAGGGTTAATGGCAAGTAGTCAACATTTCCTGACCTTCTAATGCTGTCTAATGTGATCTTAAGAATATAGAATGTTTTAACGCTTTTAATCCCCATAATAACTCTAGAAAGGTAGATGCTATCACTATACTCACTTTACAGACAGAAATAGCACAGAGAAGTTGCTTATCCAAGGGCACACAAGAGCATGTGTTAGTTGAGATATCAATTCAAGGAGACTGGCTCCAGAACCTCTGCTCTTAACCACTGTCCTATACTGTATCTCTACCTTCCACCATCCCATTCTTCTCCCTAATCCCCAATGATGTTTTTAAATTTTGAGTCATTTCAAATTTATACCTGTTAAGATCCTTTGGTAAATGTTTCCAACTCTTCCCCTACCGCAGTCCCCAAATCTAAGTGAACCACCTAAATGAACACCATCTAAGTCCCTACCTCTATAATGTGAACTCTTTGGCAAAATATGTATTTTCAAAAGAGATTAGATTTTTCTTACAATGACGTTTACTTGAACATGAAAACATGTCTACAGGGTCTGACACTCAGGGATTATTAAGTCAATAATAAATGAGCAAAATTTCCTGATCATTCACCAAATTAAATCTTCCACTAAGTGTAATATAAACTATAATTGTAAGCTTTAGGAAGAGGTGGAAGCACTGGGTGAGGTGAGTTCTTTGGAACCTAATATCTAGATTATATATGCCCCATTACTTCATCTAGAACTGTTGGTCATTTATTGTCATTTAAAGAGGCTTATGCTCTGACCAAGTATAAAGTAAGATTTAGCCTTGAAAAGTACACTTAGTCAATACGAATAAGAACCTAGAAAATGTATGCATACTTTTGACTTTTTATGACAATTTATTCATATAAGAGAAAAGAGATTGAGATTCTTTTCTGACATGGAGACAAAAGAGGAGACTGGAGATGATAGAGACAACTTAAGTCTCTAAACCACAGCTGGAACCTGAAGTCTTAATAAAATGAAAATCTGAAAGAAGACCTAAAAAGTCTAATGTCAAAATCAGGGAAAAAGAAAAAGCATTAAACTAACTCATCATTTAATTTACAGAGGAAAGTTGAACAAAGACATCAGAAGTGCAGATTTTTAAAGGAAAAAGAATACCTTTGTAAGGATAACAGAGAGACAAAACATTTATAAACCCAAATATCAACTGTCCCAAGAAATATATACTGCCCTTCCCTAATATTACTTAATTAGAACTAAAATAAGAATGGCATCTTTAGAACTTATGTCCTATTATGCTCTAACACCTTTAAGATATTACATCTAAGCCTAACACCTCAATTCTCCATATGAAGAAACAGGTCCCAAAAGGAATGTGATTTCTCAATGTGTCCCTCAATTTATTTGGAGACTTCACATTATCTTGAGTAGCATACGATACATAGAAAGTAGATAGTATCTGCCAATGTAAGAAAAGATTTAAAATAGAAACATTAAAAAAATTCCTTAAAAAAATTCCTTTGAACATTTTGGCAATAAACTAATTTCAGAAGCTACTATGCATTAAATGTTAACTTTTACAAAAAAGAAAAGTCACCTAATGTCTCAAGCTCCAATTTCTTGATTTTAAGTAGTTTGTAGGTATGCATTCAGAGTAACACACAAAACAGATTTTTTTGTGTGTATTTTCATAAGAATTTAGAACAATTTAACCACTTTAAAATAATGAGAATGCTGCACTTTCAAGCTTCAATGGTAATTCACTAGAGAGAATATATTTTATGACTCAGCTTTTTATACCTACTCACACATGCCTGAAGGGTTCACTTAAATTGCTTGCTATATTTTAAATTCAGGCTTGGAGTAGGATTCTTGTTTTGTGTGTGTGTGTGTGTGTGTGTGTGTGTGTTTTGTGAGGCTCACAAAGACTAGACTCATAGCTTAGTTCTATAGTGCCTATTTAGCTGGACTTAAAGCCTACATCAAGTACTTTATTGTCAAATAAAAAGCAATCTTCATGGAGCTTAGTAACTTAAGTAGCTCTCCCCAGAGTGTGTTAACTATTTTGTTTCTACATTTGATCTCTATTGTCAAGGAAGAGTTCCACAGAGTTGCAAAGTGCCAGAAAGTGTTATTTTAAACATCCATCTAACAGGTAGTATACTTGGACACTATAACCCTTGGGGTTCATGGTTAAAACTGAGAAGCACAAAGATACCTACCATATAATTTTCCCAAAACACAATTTTCTTAGTCCTTCCCTCAAGGGGGGTGGGGGTGGAGAGCAAGCAAGCACCTTGAAGTCCTATCTTTAAAAAAACACTTAGGAATCAGCCTGGGGTTTTCTAAAATTCACATTCTGAAAATAGGATGGTAAAGACTTCCGAGTGTATCCCTCATAGACTTAGAGGAAAATGATGACTCTCCCAAACAAAAGCCATTTCCCTGACTGATGCTTTGCTCACCTTTTCTCATGTACTTGAACTGTTTTCCTTCTCATCTCCATCCCTCCAAATCTTAATCCATACTTTGAGGTCTTATTCAAAAGCCAACTCCTTCCATGATGGCTTCCCCAATCTCCTCCACCGCCCTTTCCCCCCACCAGTATTGCCCAGTATTGAAGAAAAGCACTTTTTCATAGTCTGTGTTCCCCTTTAAATTATTTAAGTAGGTCTGTCTGCCCCAGTAATTGGGTCAACATCTTTTTCCTTTTACTGTCCACTTACAATTATGCAATAATGGTTTATTAAACTAAGTGAGATAAGTAGGGCTGTTGAATCATAATATCCCATTCTCTACTTGTCTTAGAATAAACTAGGGCAGAGAATTTAGAGCAACCCTTGAAAACTGGGCTAATCATGGTTTGTTCAGAATGGCCAGGTACCCAAGATGGTTGAGATAATGAATTTCACCTGCATATAAAATAAACATCTTAAGCTGACTGAAAAGTAATCACAAAAAAGAGTGAAGGTATAAAAAGAGCAATTCAAAAAAATCTATACATACTCCTGGGTTTTGAGACTAGGTACAAGTTGTGGTACAAAAATGTCATTTTAAAATAATAAAAAAAACAACACCCTACTGATCCTATCGATCAGCAAACACTAATTCAGCTGTTAGGTAAAGTTTACAAAGAAAGAGAGAACACAGGTCTAGGTCTTGCCTTTAAGGACTTTCCAGTTTTGTCATAGAAGAACTACAACATGACTACCTGGAAAGGTAACGAACATGAAAGATAAACATAAATATCCAAGAGTTGTTGAAAATGGCTGTTAAACAGAATTTTGGGTTAAGATAGTAAAGGAAGATTAAAACGAAACATAAGTTCTGATGTGCTTCATGTATAAAATGAGGTGATAGTTTGACCACATGACTTCTAGGTTTACCTTCTAGCTCTGAAGTTTTATTATATTCCTATCACATAACTGTAGTAGTGACTTGATATTAACTGACCATTCCCTGAATGGAGTTTCCTTCTTCCTAATCATTATGAAAGAAACAGCTTTGAAAAAGTAGACAGGCCTCAAATAAGTATTATAAAATTATTTCACATACAAATATCCAAAATTGAATGTGATATATGTCATAAGAGCATCTGATATTTCCTAGAAGACCCTGAGTTTGAGGCTCTTTTTTTTTTTTTTAAATATTAGATTCCTGGTGTAGCTTCCAGAACTCAAAACAGGCCTTTAAGTGGACATTTTTCATACCTGAAAGATGTATTTGAAACCACCTTTAATTAATTTAATTAAATCATCAGATTTACTTCCTGTGCAGTAAATCTGCAAAAAGTTCATCACTGCTGTTAACATTTTTCTTCCTTGTTCTTTTTAACTGTTATGACTTTTATGCCTAGCAGTTACTGATGGTCAAATGTATTCTGAAGCCTGTCCAAAGGGTTTTTTTTTTTTTTAAGGGTAACACTCAAAACAAAGCAAATATTGGCTTAGTTATGACACTTGTTGTTCTAATACATTAATAGCCTATTGTTCACTGTGGTTGTCTCAACAAGATAATACATTGAAAAACAGCGTTTCCTGCTAGGAAGTGAATTCCCACTGTGTGTCACAGGACCCCCGCCAAAAGCTGGGCTCCAAAGAAGACACAGCAGTCCCTTCTAGGATTGCATAATGGAGTCATGATTAGACTTTTTCTTCTTTTACACACACACACACACACACACACACACACTTAAAATGGCTTTCTGCCTCAGCTCAAACCATAATCTATTGGACTGATTTTGCTAACCCAGGATTGTTTTTCTAAAATGACTGCAAATGTTTTAGACAAAGCTGTTCAACATCCTGTAGACAGCAGTATCCTGTATATTTCTAACTACAGAGAATTTCCTTAGTCATAAATGTCACAATGGATGAGGTAACTTGACAAAGAAGATACCAGGATGTGTCCTCGAGACATATTGTGACCATTTTCAAAGGTCAGTGTCATACAAGTAAGAGATTAAGTCATAATACATGAGGTACGATAATTTTAACGGGTTTTTATATGTTAGATACATGTGAGTAGGCAAAAATTAAGGCTCAATTAATCCAACCACAATTTATTTAGAATCTCATTCGTGAAAAACTGATGTCACGAGCGGATCCACACACAGAAGAGTGTGTCCCCACAGTAATTGACACTGTCCTAACAAGATAATAAAACCTTTTTAAATAGTTAAAATATACCTTGCTTTTATCTATTTTCACAGACTCAAAATATGAAGAACTGTCTCTGCCCAATCCCTCTTACCAGTGATTATTAGAAAATTTTACCAATAGAAGAAATAATGTAGTTGTCATTTTAACAGATTCCAGTGAGACTGTCTCTATCATTTAGGTACTTCCACTGTTTAATGCACTGCTTGGTTCCTAGATGGTCCTCAATACATTCTGCTAAACTGAACCATCTATCAAACGACTGATATGAAATTTAACACAGAATACTGGTAGTAATTAGGCAGCATTGCTTAGATTAATAAATAACATCTCAGGTTTTAGAGAAGCATACTTATTCAAGGTATATCAAGTTTTCTGCCATGAAGATAGGCTAAACCAGGATATGAACACACACACACACTCCCCTACCTCCAGGGTGAGAAAATATCTTTTTTTTTTTTTTAAGATTTTATTTATTTGACAGAGAGATCCCAAGTAGAGAAGCAGGTGGTGTGGGGGGGAGGGGGGAGAAGCAGGCCCCCTGCTGAGCAGAGAGCCCAATGATGCAATGTAGGACTAGATCTCAGGACCCTGAGACTCTGACCTGAGATGAAGGCAGATGCTTAACCCACTGAGCCACCCAGGCGCCCCCTCTTTTTATCTTCTTTGTTGTTATTATACAAATCAAACAATGAAGTTCTTTAGCATTCTGCTTTCAGGACAGCTGTCATTTGACAGAACTGCAAGAATAAAATTGTGAAACAGACAATCCTAAACATCTCATGTGTGATGCAGCAAAAATTCCTGCTTGTTACTTTATAACTTCGCTGTGTAACTCAGTAACTTTGCTGGCAGGATATAGTGTACAGTTCGCCTCTCAGCTGCTTCCTCAGCACCAAATCAGACAACTTTCGCCATGTCAAGCAATATCAATTTTAGCATTCAATGAAACAAGGAGATGGATTAGAGGACTAGAACGTGAAAACAATTTAAACAAGGGGGCTGATGCCAAGTTGCAAAGCCCTGAGGATTAGCCTTGAATGGCTGGATTCATTGAAAATTATAAGGATCCATTTTAAAAACAAACATCACCTCACTCAGAATCTTCTCCTCAAGTATTCCAGCTTGGTAAAAGGATCTGCTTTTCTCTGGAATGGTTTTATATTTTTGAAATGGACTTTCTAGAAAAGGAGAGTTTATATAAAATATTCAATTTCTCTTTTTTACAGTCTTATACTTTAAAATAGTTTAGCCCAAATGGTAGGTCAAATAATATACACATCATACATTATACACAAAAGATGCTTTCAATTTAAATAACAGAAACTTAATATAAATTGCGTTATACAGCTTAAATCAATACTTCAACAAAAAAATACGTAGATACTACAGTTGGAAAGGGCATTAAAACTCATCTATTTTAACCTCTCATTTTATAGGTGGCAAAACAGAGGATCAAGGAGGTTAACTGACCTGCCCACAACCTTACACTCAAGTTATCAGACTTTGAACCCAATGTTATTTCATTAACCTGCTGAAAAATGACTCCCAGGGCAGTTCTTACTCACTCATGAATGGCTGGGACAGTGGGCCTACACTTGGTGTTCTAGCCAGAGGAGGAGAAAATGATGAGGGATTTCTCTATTTCTGCACAGCACTATTACTCCTTTTAGCACCTGTGTTCTGCCCCCAAAATGGAGGTAGGAGAGAAGACTGATTAAGTATATCTGATAGGGGAGAAAGAGAACAATGTGGAAATAATCCAGATATCAAAGGATGAATGAATATATTATAGTACATCCATCCATACACTGAAGTACTATACAGCTATTAAGAAGAATGAGGTAGATACACAACAGTGTGCATAATATAATTTAATTTGGTTTAAAAAAAAAGGTGCACTCATAGATTTTTTTTAAAAAACAGAAGAAACTGCCTTCTAGGGATTGAGGCTCAGGGATTAGGGTTGGAAAGGGACATTTTGTCATATGTCTTGTATACTGGAATAAACAGAGGATTTGAAGGCAGCTATATAGAGCTTGGTGAAAAAAAATTCACTCCTCTTTCTTTATATTATATAATTATTAAAAGAAAAAAAATCAGTTTGTTTATTTGTTTACTTATTTTAGAGAGGGGTGGCAGAGGGAGAGGGAGAGAGCAATTCTTTAGCAGGCTCCACACCCAGCATGTGAGCCTGACATGAGGCTCAATCTCACAACCTTGAGATCAAGACCTGAGCTAAAATCAAGAGTCAGACACTTAACTGAGCGAGCCACCCAGGTGCCTCAGATTAAAAAAAAAAAAAAAAAAAAAAAGAGTATTGGGGTGCCTGGGTGGCTCAGTGGGTTAAGCCTCTGCCTTCGGCTCAGGTCATGATCTCAGGGTCCTGGTATCCAGCCCCGCACCAGGCTCTCTGCTCAGCAGGGAGCCTGCTTCCCTCTCTCTCTCTCTGCCTGCCTCTGCCTACTTGTGATCTCCGTCTGTCAAATAAATAAATTTTTAAAAAAATTACTGGAGGTATTAACTACTGACATTCTACAAAGTTCTAAATAAAATCTATTTAGAAAATTTCCTGATTTCAGTATTTAACAACAAAGTGCTTGGCAAGTTTTTCTCTGGAGCAACTATAAAAACATCTAAGAGTAAGTGTATTCTCCTAGAGTTCAAAGAAGACAGCAGAGATCATCTAGCTCAGTAGATTGAAACCAACATTTTAAAAATGAAAAGAACCAAAACCAGAGTATTTTCTGTGCCATAAGGGAAACTTATTTCAGAAATTAAGTGGCATGTATGTGGTTTACATATTGGGTAGGGATGCAAAACACAACTTGAAAATTTATTTTCTTGTTGAGGTGATGATTAGTGAATTCTTTTCAGAACAGAATCAAGGAGTAAACTTCTAAAATTTCTGATATACACAGTTTATTTAAAGTAAAGCTTTAGCTTTCATGTCATTTAAAAGAATGATTCTGGGTTAACATCTAAACATTTTTTTCCCCCTCAATTTCAATACATCCCCTTTAGCATTTTTGGAATAGGCATGTGTCTTTACAAAGAGAATTAGGGTATTCTCAGCTGGAAAAGATCTTAGACAGCTAACCCAAATTTCCAAGTTTACAAGTAAAGAAACCAGTGTCCAACGTAATAGCCTTGATTCCCAGGCTAGTGCTTTTATCTGATAGCACTAAGCTTCTACTTTATTCTTACATCCTTGTGATGTTAGAAAAAGGCTAAACACAATTACTACCAAGTTTCAAAGAGGAAGCTAAACAAGGAAATGCTCACAAGTCTAAGTCCAAAAAGGGTGGCACAATGTCACCCCTGCAAGCTTTACGAAAAGCTGCCATTTTCAACATTCAGCTTTGATTTCAACTGAAGTGGCTCAACTTGCTTGTACTGAATGGGTGTGTCTATTCCACAAGGGTACACGATGAACATGCACAAGAGGAAGACAATAGTACAGAAGAGATCACAGAGCACAGCCATTCTCTCAACATGTCTACTCTGGTCAGTGCATAACTAAACACTTCACAGGCATTTAAAACACAGTTATTAAAAAAACCCCAATATGTGAGGGGGGGAAAAGTCAGATTCATTTGCAAAGAAAAAATTGCTGAATGTGGACCTCAATGAATAACTCAATTCTCCCACAGTTCAACTTACCACTCACGTCACAAACTCTAGAAGAACGCAGAGGCACAGACAAGGCATGGAACAGAACTTTGGGCTGCAGCCTTCCCCAACTCTTCTGACAAATACCCAACAGCAGCAGGACAAAGCATCATTATAACAGAAATAAAGGCTCTTTAGATGCTGCCTTTTTTTTTATTTCAATGAACCCACTCTTACACACAAAGTTCATGCTACGATGTCTCGAAATACAGTATTGCCAGATTATGCTGTTAATGGGTCCAATAAATTCAGTGCAAAACACTATTTCAAGCATTTTTATGTTAAGTAATTAGCACATTTGGGAAACTACCAGTATTTTCCTTAGTTTAAATAGTCATTGTCATCCCCCGAACAATTAAAAACAACAGTTCAGTAAACTATTTAAGGGACAAAAACAAAAAAGCAAACACGTGAACTAACAGGAAAAAATTTAGTTGAGTGATAAAGCTACAGGCTCCTTCCCAAGAAGAACCCTGCACATTACTAGTAGCTAGCACAAAACTAGCCATCTGTCTTATCTATGTTTCCCCCTAAGCTGTGTGTTATCAGTTTTACAATAGACAATCCATTACTTACAAAAAAATTGAAGTTGCTGTAATTTCTTAAGCTGGTTTTTGTGTGGCAATTCTGATGCAATGCTGCCCTAAAAATGAACTTTGTTTTAAACAGTGAGATATCCACACTCAGTGCGGTTAGAGCAAGGGTGGAGCCCACTCTGGGGGAAACAACACACCCAAAGCAGACTTCAGTGACAGCGAACTGCACGTTAATGCTGCCACAACAATTTTCAGGGCCTCAGAGTCAAAACTAATTGGTTAATCCTCCTCAAAGAAATGGGGGAGGGGAGGGAAATTCATGTTTGAAGATCTGCTTTTCTGCTGTGAAATAAAATATGGGCTCATTTCTTTTTTGTGAAGAAAGTAAAGATAAAATACAAGGTAGATCACCCAGCTCAACCAGCAGAATGTGAGGTGGAAGTGCACTACTATAAAGGAAGTCCAGCCATGCCAACTTCTAAGTTTAGCAACAGCAGCTTCTGCCTATCTCAAGTTGCTGGCAATATTGCTCACTCTAGAACTTTACTTTTGGACTATTTGGCCAAAATAGGGGATCCAATCATGAACATAAGCATTACCTACCCTTCTCTATCAATACTCTAGTTCTTCTGGTAATGCAGAAACAACAAAAACATTCTCTTATCAACTAACTAGAGCAAGAGTTGCCTTAAAAAAAAAAAAAAAAAAAAAAAAAAAAAAAAAAAAAAGAAGAGGGCGCCTGGGTGGCTCAGTGGGGTAAGCCGCTGCCTTCGGCTCAGGTCATGATCTCAGGGTCCTGGGATCGAGTCCCGCATCAGACTCTCTGCTCAGTAGGGAGCCTGCTCCCCCCCCCTCTCTCTAGCTACTTGTGATCTCTCTGTCAAATAAATAAATAAATAAAAATCTTTAAAAAAAAAGAATTTGATAAACTTGTTTTAGGTATTAAAATACATAAAAGGGAGAATTATTTTGGTGGAAATCACTAATATGCATACCAGACTTTAAAAATTTTTATAGGCATTTGTTTTTTCAAATAGTTTCAGAGTTTTGATTTTTAATTTTTTCTGATTTATTTCCAAATAAGATATTCTGTAAGATGTATCCATACTGCCTAAAAAACTTGGTGTCTAAAATAATTTACCAGTTACTGAAACTGTTACCAAACATCTGGTAATTGTTCAAAGTGATTTTAATCAATACTACTTCCTGTATATGCATATTCAGACACACAACCAACAGTTTTAACTGAACTCTTATAACTCATGGAATAAAAGACAGTTTCTTTTCAGTAAAATATCCATGCATATAAAAAATAAACTATATAATTATTTACATTGAATTCAGAACAAAGAAAAGGCTTTTGGAAAAGACCAGAAAAATATTATTTTTAATGATACATGCTGTCACATTACCCTGTGCGCCAACTGCTACTTCCTTACATTGGAACAGTAAATCAGTCTGCATACTGAACATTTTGTTTTCCTCCTCTCCCCCCACCACCCCACAATATTTTCAGAGATAGCCTATAACAACTTCTTCAGGATACTAGGAAGGGGGTGCTTGCTGATCTAGCCTTTTGTTGCATAGGAGGTCGCTTTTACCATAAACTAAACTAACCCATTCAAAAATACTTCTCATAGTCCATGTGCCTGTTTATTTTCAACCATATATGTAATTATGCATTGCCTGCCATCCCTTGCTCTTCTCTATCTCACCCCCAAACTGAACTCAAAGGTAGCAGTCAGATATATTTGAAGAATCCCATTTTGATACTTTTTGGATTTGCACTGCTGGAAATGTGTGTTTTCAAGTCAAACTTCACTTTCACAGCTGCAAAGGAAATGACAAGAGAAGAAAAACACAGCCAATATATATCAGCAATTAATTCCATCCACAACTGCCCAGCTGTTTGTGCATGGAAGAATCAGTCTGTTTCCTTTTGGGGCTTTCACCACTGAAAATTGATACTGCACATTCAGAGACACAAGCTGTTTGTAACATGTCAGGAATGTGCACAAGATCACAGAGAGTTGAAAAGACAAAATGAAATCCAGATCTAGTTTCTTGGGACTTGCCAGTATTATTTCATAGCTTAAAAAAAAAAAAAAAAGGTCATAAAAACACCTCAATCAGAGAGCAAAATAGATGAAAAAACAATCTCCCTTATGACTATTATCCTTCCAATAAAGGGGAAAATCTGCCAATGCTATCAGACTTAGTATCAAGAATAGATACTCTGACTTATTGGCATAGACAAGGTGTGACATTCTTAGGAATCCACATGCCCCCAGTATGTTAAATTCAGCCAATACTTTTTGGACTACAGTTGCTTGCCCAATGTGTAGTGAGTCCCTTTAAAAAAAAAAATCCTCATGAACGTGAAAGTTGTTGAGAACCAATGCTTTCACCACAGTGATGTGGAAAAGCAAGCTTTTCTTGGTCAGTTCAGGCATTATTTGGCACTCAGGTATACCTGCCTGTTACCGGGATTCATGTAAATTTACCGATCCACTCTTCTAGGGTAACTCTCAAGCAATTAAATTTCTCCTTCCCCTTCCTTAGCAGTTTTGTGGATTTTAAATACAAACACTGTCTATTGAATGCCAGAGGCTTTTAATTATAGTACGGGCTCCTGCACAACTCAAAATGTGTCCTGATCTACCTCCCTCTACCCTTCAACTCCAATTGTATTTCAAATATTTCTTTCATTTAAATGCCATTTTGTTATATTTTCAAACACACAGTATTGTAAAACAATGTGTGTTTTCAGTATGTAAAGTGACTTGTAACAGTTATTAAAGTTAGAAAAGACAAAGAGGACATTTTTAAAAGGAAATAATTCAAAACATATTTTACCTGTTATTGTTTTTTTTATATGAAATTATGTATCCCCATGATTGAACTCATTGTTCTAAGAGCTCTCCCCTCCACTTTTGCTGCACAAGAGTTCATGTACTCTTCATACCCACACATTTTCAAGAACTTGGATGAGACCCTCATCTGAGGAACCACCAGGTGCTGAGGCTTAAGCAAAGAAGAGAAGATAAGCACTCCGCTTCAAATACGAGAGGGGCATGCCTGCCCTGAGCTTCAGAATGAAGATGTTCTCAAGTGCCAGAACTCAAACCAGCACAATGAGAAGTTGTCTCCAACTAAAATGCTGGGAAAGCATGAAATGTCATTTGTTAAAGAATAAAGAAACACAAAGCAACTCAAACTTGTGGTTGACTGAAAATAAAGCACAAAACCAAAACAAGGGGTTTTCCTTTAACAAACATCACCAGATTAAGAATACTTCTAGTGTGGGAGAGGGAGGGAAAGAAAAGTTTAATCTTTGGCTGTGGTGACATTAAATTCTAGAAATATGGGGCACCTGGGTGGCTCAGTGGGTTAAAGCCTCTGCCTTCGGCTCGGGTCATGATCCTAGGGTTCTGGGATCAAGCCCCAAGTCAGGCTCTTTGCTCGGTGGGGAGCCTGCTTCCTCCTCTCTCTCTCTCTCTGCCTACTTGTGATCTCTGTCAAATAAATAAAATCTTAAAAAAAAATTCTAGAAAAATGGTATAACTATTAGTGACTCAGAGAACCAAGGAGATGAGCTTTGCTTGGCAAGCTTCAGCTCTATGGGACATTAAGACTAACTTGAAATGTCTATGGGAAGGAACCTCCCCACCTACAGGATCAGCTAAGGAAAGAAAAGGTCTCTCTGAGCTTTTAAATCAGGTTAAATTCATGGCAGTCCAACTAGAGCCTGGGATGGTGTAAAAAAAGACTCTTCAAGTGAGGAGGGGACTACTGATAACGAAATTGCTGAATCATTTTACTTTAAGATTTTATTTATGCATTTGACAGAGAGAGAGATCACAAGTAGGCGGAGAGCCAGGCAGAGACACGGGGGGGCGGGGGCAGGTGCTGAGCAGAGAGCCCAATGTGGGGCTTGATCCCAGGACCCCAAGATCATGACCCAAGCCGAAGGCAGAGGTTTAACCCACTGAGCCACCCAGGCGCCCCTGTTGACTCATTTTAAAAGTGATTTCCCATTCTGACAATATTTTAATATTTTATGTTATTTTATTTAGATTTTCAAACGTACAGCAAATTTGAAAGAATCTGAGTAAGCACTACACAAGCCCTGTCTAGATTTTAACCATTAACATTATACTATACTTATTTTATTATACCTCATCTACCCATTCCTCTATCCATTCATTAATCTATTTTTGCTACATTTTGAAGTGACAGATATCCATATACATTCCCCCAATACTTCAGCATGCATATCATTACCCAGAGTTCAACATTTGCTTATGGCTTTCTTCTTTTGATACAAAATTAATATGCAAAGAAATGGAGAAATGTAAGTTTATACTTGTACAAACTCCTATCAAAATACAGATCATTTTCTTCACCACAGAAAGTTCCCTCATGCCTCTCCCCAGACAATCCTCTCTTTCACTTCCTCAGAGGCAATCATTACTTTGATTTTAAAGTGATTTTAGGGGTGCTTGGGTGGCTCAGTCGATTAAGCATCCAACTTCTGATTTCAGCTTAGGTCATGATATCAAGCCCTTACAACAGGTTCCATGATCAGCGATCACCAGGGAGCCCGCCTGAGACTCTCTCACTCCCCGACCCTCTGCAGCACCCCTCCATACGCTCTCTTTCTAAAATAAATAAATGGTTTTTTTTTTTAAAGTTGATTTTAGGGCGCCTGGATGGCTCAGTGGGTTAAAGCCTCTGCCTTCGGTTCAGGTCATGATCCCAGGGTCCTGGGATCAAGTCCCGCATCGGGCTCTCTGCTCAGCAGGGAGCCTGCTTCTCCGTCTCTTGCTGCCTGCCTCTCTGCCTACTTGTGATCTCCGTCTGTCAAATAAATAAATCTTTTAAAAAAATAATAAAAAATAAAAAAAGTTTATTTTAAACAACCCTAAATAGTCATGCCTTTGCAACCTCTGTGTTACAACATTCCCCACTACGTCATATAACTTGGTTGTATACAGTGATCAGGCATGAATGAAACAGAATGAAGGAGCCTAAGAAGAAATTATAAAGTTAAAAGGAAGTGTAGACTCATCTGCTCCAATTACTCCACTTCTTAGGTGAAGGAAGCAAAACTTCAGAAGTTTTGGATGCCTGTACCATTCAGCCAGCTGGTCAGTGATTTATTGGTTGAGACCAGTCTAGGGTTCTTAGGCAGCAGCTCTACACTTGGCTTTAGGATGAGCAGAACAGAAGCTTGGGAGAGAATGCTGGTTCAGAGGAAGACCTCTGTCACTTACAGGCTATACATTTTAAGAAAGTTCCTTGGTTTTGGTTTTTTATACTCCTTTGAGTCTTAGTTTTGTCTTATATAAAACAAGGAAAATCTTAATTCATAAAAGTTCTATGGCTTAAAACAGATAACGTTTGTAAAGTGCCTGGCTTGTAGTAAGTGATCAAAAGAAGGAAACAGAAGAAGTGGAAGCAAAATCAACAGTCTGGGCATAGTTCAAGCACATGCCCATTCATATACTGCTTTGAAGCTTTTGTGCTTCAAAACTATGTTTGCTCTCATTTCACATACTCAAAATAAAAATAGCAAATAAAGGATAACTATTCACCACAGAGGCAAGCAATCTTTCACTTCCAGGAAAAAAAAAAAGTCTATTTGTTTTCTCTGATTTTTTACTATGACAGAATTGGAGTGGTGGGGGAGGGAAACATAGACTTTTAACTTTGTGGTGACTACTTACACCAAATACACTTATATCTCTACCAGTCTTTGTATAAAGAGCTCTCTTCGCCTAGCATGATCTTCCTTTTAACCACCAAGTGAGAATTCAAGGCCAAGTTAAAATCTAACCTACTTTCCTAATCTACTCAGAACAAAATTAAAGCTTCTTCATCCTGTGTTTCCATTATGCTTTAAATAACAGCATTACAGAACTCATACCAGATGGCTGCTTCCATTAGTTCCCTTTATTTAAATGGGAGCATCTTTATATTCCAATGCCTAGCACATGGAAACTGCCCGTAAGTGCTGCTGATGGATATGCCTGGATGATGGGCACTCAGTTATGATCAAAGTAGCAAAAACAACAACAACAAAAAACCTCACTAAGTCTAAACACTCACCAAAAAGGAAAGCAAAGTGCCAGAGAAGTGGGGGGCAGGGAAAGGATCACAGGGCATGAAATTAAAGAGATGAAAAGTTGGCGTGCCTGGGTGTCTGCCTTCAGCTCAGGTCATGATCCCACGGTTCTGGGATAGAGCACTGCATTGGGCTCCCTGCTCAGCAGGAAGCCTGCTTCTTCCTCTCCCACTCCCCCTGCTGCTTGTGTTCCTGCTCTCAACGTGTCTCTCTCTCTTTCCCTCTGTCAAATAAAAAATAAATATGAATTTTGGAACACTGAAACAAAATAAAATAAAATTTAAAATAAATAAGTCTAAAAAAATAAAGAGATTAAAAGTCAACTATGTGCAAACTCTTGTGTTCTTGGAGAAGTAACTCCTGCCAAGCAGTTGGAGTACCACTGGAATAATTCAAACCACTATGTGCTTTAAATACCTATCCTGTGTACCACCCACAACAACTCCATCAGGCAGTACTATAAGGTTCCTTTTATAGATGAGGAAACGGAGGCTCCAAGAGGTTAAGCATGTAAAGTCACACAACTCCTGGCAATGGAGATAAAGTAGAGAAGTGATTTTTCATTACACGTGATTTTGGGCAGGCTCTGGGTTTAAGAGAACCCAGACAGGGGAGGGACAACCAAATAGCACAAGAGATTCAGCTGAGGGAGCAAAACTCAAGGGGAGAAAAAAGGCCTGGGAAAGAAAAACAAAAACACAAACACCAAAGCTGAAACAATTAAGAGGAGTGTGAGTTCTGTGTAGGACTCAACTCCATGGAACAGTTTGCCATCCTAGAGTTATGAAGCCTAAGTCAGAGATGGCCCTAGAACCGTAGCAGTGCTAAATCACAGTTCTTACTCTTACGGCTTCCCCCCCAAACCAATTGTTCTCAGAAGTAATAAATACAACATGGGTAACTCCTTGATAAAAATGCCAACCATGGTGTTCATGCTTCAGAAGATAATGAGAGCCCTGCCAAGTTGGTGAAATTCAACTCTTGTCTGCAGGCATCTGGCTATATTCTGTAATTTCCCATTTAGGAAAATCCTGGTTTTGCTTCCCTTGCAAAGATGGATTTGTGAAGGAAGGCCTCCGTGTTGAAGTTCAAAGCCTCAAGTGCGACAGCCCTCTGGCTTACCTCCAACCTAGCACATATTACATCGACTCACAATTTTCTGTTTGCTGATATAGCTCTCACACGTGCTGCTGAGCAACTGGCAGGCAGGGCCCCTCAGCACCTAGCATAGGGCAAGTTAAAAAAATATTATGGATGGTAAATGAATAATATCCTTTGCTTATTTAATATCTGATAGATGATTATTTGTTAAAAGAGGTAATCCAACATTTAAAGATGAAGCAGTTACAGAAAAGGCTGGAAATAAGTGAAATATGATTAATGTTCAAAATAAGGTTTTTTGCTGACAAAAAATGTATACAAAATAACCTACAAAGATTGGCAAGTTAAGTCTAATAAAGCTGACGAAGAAATTCAGTAAATCCTTAGGTCTAACGTTTGGACAGGATCCCCATTTAAAACAAAAATTAACCAAAGTAGTGAGCTTGTATTATATCTGAAAGTTGCCAAACTTGAAGTGAAAAAACAGCATGTGGCTTTGACTCTCCCACGGCACAATACTACCCAAAACAATGCATTTTATTAACCACCTCTTAGAGGAATACAAAGGCTACATAGGGGAAAAAGAAACATTAAAAAGTGAAGAATAAATATTAATGTGCTATTAAAAAACACACTCACAAATAATTTCTGCTTTGGGGAAAAGTAAAAAAAAAAAAAAGGAACAGAAAACAAGTAAATGTAAATACATTATGGTCACATGACATAGACATTCATGACACACACAATTTAAGCTTTAATTAATTTACTTATTTATTGAGAGAGTGAGTGAGTGAGCATGCATGAGCAGAGGGAGGGGCACAGGGACGAGAGAGAATCTCAAGACCCTGCACTGAGCACAGAGCCTAATGCAGGGCTCAATTTCATGACTCCAAGATCATGACCCGAGCTGAAATCAAGAGTTGGACGCTTAACCAAGTAAGTCATCCAGGTGCCCCTGCAATTTGTTAAAAATACTACTGTTGCTTTAATTTGCTCCATCCAAGGATGTGGGGGAACAATGTAGGCATTTTTAAACTGCTTTTTCTAAATATGAGAAAAAAAATCTCTTTAGTTGAAAAAATGTTTCATATTTCAAATAATTTACCCAATTTAAAAGAGCCTTTTTTCTTACTCTTTGGAAATTTAAGTATTCTCATCCAAAAAAGTTTCTTCAAGTACTTAGCTTCAAACACTGCTATAAGATAGGCAGGTGGCCAAGCTGACAAATCACATGATGTACAGGACTAACGATCTCCTCTCAGATCAAGCTCTGGAACACATGTTCCCTATTCATTACAAGAACACCTCCTATCCTGTAAAACAAAGTTCCAAATCTCCCAAATACTACCATAGAACAGGGCAGGAGACAGGTTTGGAAATATTCTCCTCCAGTTCCACCTGCCCTCTGTGAAAGTATCTGTGGATAGTTGGTAGATTTGCCACCTTTCTATTCCCTTAGGCAAACTGGTAGTATGATAGGAGGTTTAATCAAAACAAAAATGAGGGACTCCTGGGTCGCTCAGTCAGTTGGGCATCTGCCTTTGGCTCAAGTCCCGATCTTGGGTTCCTGGGATTGAGCCCTGAGTCTGGCTCCCTGCTTGGCAGGGAGTCTGCTTTCTCCCTCTCCCTCTGCCCCTCCATCTGCTTGTGCTCTCTCTTGCTCTCAAACAAATAAAATCTTTAAAAACAAACAAACAAACAAACACACACAAAACTGGCCTATAAAACATCTCCTTAGTTTTTTAGAAACACTTCAGTTTAGTGCTTCCTACTTTCTGCCCCTAAGTACTATTACCCTAGTTGGAGAATATCAACTTGTTCTGTGCCAAATTTATGATTTTAGATTTTAAAAACTTACCTTTAAATTTGAAGTTGGTTAAGTCAATTCATCAATAAATTTTTCCACTTCTGGTTAAATTCATTTATTCTTTTAATAATTCATTCAACACTTATCATGTGCTACAGCTGAGGACATAATATAGTAGAGAATGCAAGAAATGAATGAAACATTATCCCTGATCCTAGAACACTAGCAACTTGTGGACCAGGGATGGAAAAAGGGAGAGATAGCTTCTTAACCAATTATATTAGCCCACTGTGTTAGTGTGTTATACCAGACGTATTATGGATTTGGAAGAAAGAACCAATTTGAAAGGTTCCTAGGAAGTTACATGTGAGCTTGGTCTTTAATGGTTTGGTGGGGGGATGATGTACAACTCTGGCAGAAAGATACGAAAAGACAATATGCTTCTTAAACTTGTATTTTAACATGTGGCTTTATTTTTTAAATTTATTTTTAGAGAGAGAGAAAGAGAGTGAGTAGAAGGTCAGAGGGAGGAGAGAGAGAATCTTTTTTTTTTTTTTAAGTTTTTTTAGGTTTTAAAAAAAAAAATTTATTTGTCAGAGAGAGAAGGAGAGAGAGAGAGAGAGCGAGCACAAGCAGAGGCAGAGGGAGAAGCAGGCTCCCCGCCGAGCAAAGAGCCCGATGTGGGACTCGATCCCAGGACGCTGGGATCATGACCCGAGCCGAAGGCAGCTGCTTAACCAACTGAGCCACCCAGGCGTCCCGAGAGAGAGAATCTTAAGTAGGCTCCATGCCCAACATGGAGCCCAACATACGGCTCTATCTCATGACCCTGAGATCATGACCTGAGCTGAAATGGAGGGTTTGGATGCTTAACCAACTGAACCACTCAGGGACTCCAACACATGGCTCTACTTTAAACAAAATTATCACAAATGGCAACTAATACACAAGGGAAATAAAAATTGTCACTAGTTAACAACCTACAGTGGTTTGTATAATTTAAACTACAGGAACCCTACAATCTACTAGCAAACCATACAGTTTTGTGTCATGAGCTTTTGCTTTCATCCTAATCTTCTGACTTGTACATTAAGAAAAGAATATCAAAAGCCATTTATATCCTTTCTTGGAATAATGTTTGTTCTTACACTTCACTAACCAATGATTTAGAAATAAGACCAATTATTCTGAAACCAGTGTAACTGTGATCTGCCACCACATCCTCATGGAAAAAGGAAAAAGAATGTTATAGGTTAATACCAAAGTCAGTATACAAAGACAGAGTCAACCTGGAACAGGTATACCATTACTCTATGGGCTCAAATCCTTAAAGGTATCACGTACTAGGACAGTAGATTTAATCAGAAGGCTGGGAAGAAAAAAGAAAACACAACTAATCACAAGCACTGTGTTTGTAAGTCGCCTCTATTTTCAAGTTCAAGGCTCAGAAAGATGTTGATACATACGAGAAAGGTTACTTTTGTGGGCTAGTCTGACAAAAATAAAAGGAACGCCACATTAAATTTCTAAGAACAGATCACCCATTTTGATCAGATTACTACTGATGTGAAAATGACTTAAGGTTAACATTTAAGACAGGTTTCTACATGAAAGTACACATAAAGAACAAATCTTCCATTTTTATGAAAAATATGAGGAACATTAGTTACAGCACACACTATGTGACAACCTAAGTGAAAAATACCTAAAACGGAGAAATCAAGGTAGGATTATTTATATTATGTGAATTCTTTAAAGATTGCCAGGTTCTTTTAGATAGTAATCTTCCCTGTGTTTAACACCTTATACTGGGATGCAAGAGCCGTGTGTACTTTATATTCAGGAATTCACACCTATAATACTAAGCTCTGACAAAGAAAACAAAAAACCAAACCTATTGCAAAATATTCAGACTGAGAGGTTTGATCCTGCAGTAGGAATTTCTCAGTGAAACACATACCTTTCGACAGTGTATAAATAACTTTCTCAGACTATTTAGAGAAAAGGAACACAACAACAACAACAAAAAACTTCATGAGAGCTGCTCCTGAGCCTTTGAGAAGGGAGATGACTAGAGCAGTACAAAACCTGGGTGGAGGAGGGCAAAGGCGGAGTTAAGAAAGCAGATGAAGAGACATCCTGAAAAGGCCAACCAAGCAAGAGTGACAAGAGATGAGGATCAAGTAACTATGGCAGCAGCATGAGGCCTGGCACACCCACAGGGAGCTATGTGGCTTACTTCAAGGGGGTGGAATACTGAACAAGCGAACAATTTTGATTTTGTTTAACTGAAAGGCTGCTGTGCAATCCTACGAATGGGAAAAAGAAAAAGGAGTGTTTTGCCAATATAGAAAGTTAGGATGTAATAAATGGCTATCACTTGGAAAAATATGAAACAAAGGAGAACACCTTATATGAAAATGAAAAATCGAGAACTGTGAGGAAAGCAATAAAAAGTCTATGTAAACCCAGAGCTGCATTATTTATTGATTGTCACGACAAAGCTTTTCATCCTGTAGACTATGCCATCCTTCAAACAACAAGATCCCTATAAAGCACACTGACAAGAATGTTGGGGTGTGTGAATCAGTCTAAGGTTTTTCTTCACTCCAACTTTCAATTTGTCAGCTTATGGAAACAATTCTTAATGGCTGAGTTTTTAAAACTCACTCCAAGATAAGCAGGACTGTGACTCCTGTGGGCTATTTCCAAGTTGCCAAGTCATTAATCTAAAACAGCTCTCAACCCCTTTAAACTGATTCCTGCTGGCCCAATATAATAAATGATATGGTGTTTTAAATAAAAAGGAGGGAGAGGGAAGAAAGAAGGCCCAAACCAGTACCTCTGGAGTTATTTTTAAGCTTAAAAAAAAACCTGGAAGCCATAAGATAATACACATTTACTACTATATCTTTCAATCATGTGCCTGGAAACTACAGAAAGGAGTTTTGAAAGACCTTCTGCCAGAAGCAAATTACCTTCTTCAAATTCAAGTTTAAACAGTTATTACCTTTGTTATACCCTCAGAAATGAAAGCTTAAAAAAAAAAAGGATATATTTCAAAGTTTTTGCAGATAATTTACTACATCAATCAAATCTGTTCATTCCTGTAAGCATTAATACCTTCCTACAAGAACTGGAAAAAAGGACATTGTGCATTCAACAAGTGTTGCCTTTGCTATGACACAAAGGTCAAGATGCACCTGATAAATCAGTAAGCAATCAGTGTACCTAGAACAATGTTTTCAGCATCATCAGAACACAGTAACCAGCTGCAACTTTAGAGTTTTGGATCATTGGTTTTAAAACAAAGATCTGTAGCTAGGACTTAAAAGAGGAATCTAAACATGCAAATCTTTCTCAATATAAAGCCATTATAGAGATCATACCATTATTAGGAAATACTCATGGAAATACTTTTATTTCAGTAATTTCCAAAATAACTAGAGTGCTTAAAATTTACGAAGGAATCCTAATCATAGTCATAGTCAATTTATTAAGATGAGTAAGATCAGAAGGAAAAAAATAAAAGTTGCTTGGTTTTCTGAAGATGATGAGCTCAATGTTGTGAAGGAAAAACTGCTAAATTAGAAAGCAGATTTTCCTCAAGTCATAAGTTACGGGGGTGGAGAGTTCTTTCTACAAGGCAGGGAGTTGTTATAGGTCCCTACCATACACATACACATAAATCCAGAATCTTAAAGGGTAATACCCTCAGTTAAAAGGTAGACCAAAAAATCTAACCACCAACAGAAGGAATTAAAAAGTGCACAGAGACAAAAACAAAACAAACAACAAAAAACAAACACACACACACACACACACACACACACACACCCCAACATGGTCCAAAAAGTCTTAAGCCAAGAGAATAACATAAAGTGACCTTAGGTTGGTAGCACTCCTTATTCCCCACAAAAAGGGAACATAACTTATGTCTGGAGAAAGGTGCTCTCAAAAACAGACTGCCTAATGATTTCCACAGATAAAATTCTGCCAAGTTAAAAATTCAAAATTACAAAGCACATGAGTCACAAGCCACATTAAGCAAAAATCAGCAGAAACAACACAGAACAGAATTTGATACCTCCCTCTAAGAACTGCAGACAACGGAAAACTAAGACACAGAATATAAGTTTTTTTCACAATGTTCAAAATCCTTAAAGATAGAACTGAAAGCATGAGAAACAAGACTTTATAAAGGAAGATCAATGGAGCCGAAAAACCAGAGAATAATGGAAAAAACTTAGTGAATGGATTAAACAGAGTAGACTAGACGCACACAGAATAAACTGGAATCTAAATTTGAAAAAACTAGTCAGAATGGCAGAGAGACAAAGAAATGCAATGTGTAAAAGAGAGGCTAAGAAACAGAGAGCAGGGACACCTGGGTGGCTCAGTCGGTTAAGCCGCTGCCTTCGGCTTGGGTCATGATCCCGGGGTCCTGGGATTAAGTCCCGCACTGGGCTCCTTGTCTGGTAGGGAGCCTGCTTCTCTCTCTGCCTCTGCCTGCCTGCCACTCTGCCTGCTTGTGCTCTCTCTGATAAATAAATAAATAAAATCTTTAAAAAAAGAAAAAGAGAGAAAGAAAGAAAGAAAGAAACAAAGAGAGCAAAGAGGTCCAACATACATACCAGAGTTTCTAAAGAGGAAACAATAGGGAAGAGGTCGTATTTGAGGAAATCACGGCTAGAACCTTCAGAGACAAATCACCTACAAAGGACTGTTAATTACATTTGCACTAGACTTCAAAAGAAAAAAAGTCATAAGACATAGAAATAATAGTGCTGAGAGGATAACAGTCAGCCGAGAACTATAAATCAAACAGAACTATCAAAAGTAAAAACAAAAACAAAAACAACAACAACAAAAAAACACTGACTCACTAAAGAGTTCTATAAATTCATTAAAGAAACTTTTAAAGGATGAATTTCAGAAAATTTTAAATTAGAGGAATGGAAATGGAAGAGGAAAGAAAATGGTATACAAGTGAATAATTTTAAAAATACCATATACAATAATAGCAATAACAAATTTGGAGGGTTAAAAAAGTGGAACTAAAATCCTGATCAATAATATCACATAAGATGGAAATGGAGAATGAGAGTTAAAGTGTTTTAAGATCCTTGGATTGTTCAGAAGGAGAGAAAGAACTATTGACTTTAGAGTGATAAAACTTCAATCTGATAAAAGATTATCCAGAATATATTTTAAATATCACTAAAAAAAAAGACAACCTGATCTGTTTATTAGTAAAAGACCTAAACAGGTACTTCCCAAAAGAGAATGTCCAAATGACCAATAAATGAATGAAATGCCTGTCATCATTAGTCATCGGGGAAATAAAAATTAAAACCATGAGGAGATATGCTATCTACCTATCAGTTTGGTTAATATGAAAACAAAAACAAAAAATTGTTAATGCCAAGTACTGGCAAGAATGTAGAGCATATGGAACTCTTCAACAGTACAAATCCTTATGTCAATTAGTACGAGTATTTTGGAAAATTTTTTGGCATTATCTATGAAAGGTGGACACATACATGCCCTGTAATCTAGCTATACCTCTCCCAGGAATATATTCAACAGATGCATACACACACACACATATGAACACTAAATTTATATATATGTGTGTGTATATACATAAAGAATACTAAAAAATGGCAAAATTTTAAAAAAGGATTTCATTTATTTGAGAAAGAGAGGTAGCAAGCATGAGTGGCAGGGAGGGGCAAAGGGAGAGGGAGAAGCAACCTCCCCTCTGAGCAGGAGCCCGACATGGGGACACAAGGCTTGGGGCTAGATCCCAGGACTCTGAGATCATGACCTGAGCCTGAGCAGAAGGCAGCCATTTACCCGACTGAGTCACCCAGGCACCCCCAGAATTAATTCTTTATAACCCAAAACAAGAAACATCTGAATGACCATCCACAAAAAGGATAGATTATTGTACATTCATAACAAGGAATACATACAATAATCAGATAAATTATTGCTATGATTGCAAAAACATGGATGAACTTCACAGAAAAAAATGTTGAGCAAAAGCCAGATACAAAAGAGCAGATACTGAATGATTCAATTATATAATACTCAGAAGCAGACAACACTAACCTATGAGGTGCGCCAAGATTATAGCTACCATGCAAGGAGGAGATAATGCCCAAGAAGGCAGGCACATCAGCGTGTTTCTGATCTTGATCTAGGTGATATTATACAGTGTGTTTATTTGAACACACCTGTCAAGCTCTAGCTTATAATTTGTGTACTTTTCCGTAGGTCTATTTAACTTATATTTAGGAGTTTACCTAAAAAAAAAAAAATTAAAATAGTCTATGAGAGAGAGAGAGAAAAGTTTTCCTTTTCTTCTGTAACAAGAGCTTATAACTTGATGCTACCTTTTCTGTTGGCTGGGTTAGCTTTCTGGAAAAACTTAAATCCCAGCATTTTCCTAACCTGAACTCTTTAAGAAGTAATCCAAGCTCTCTCACACATGTTGAATTGTCTAATTCCTATAAAAACAAGAACAAATTAAGTAACCCATATAATTTTAACTATTCAGCAGGGAGGAATAGAGAGATTCTCAAACAGAATTTGGGTCTCAAATCAGTACACTACATACTCCACTTCTTCACATTAACAATAGAGAGAACAGACTGAAATGCACAGTGTAGCTGAGATGATCACAATGCTCAAATACCGGGGTCCACAGCAATGTTAAGTATTAACAGATTCCACTGTCTGACCTACTCAACAGCTTCTCCCATCTTCAGAATGCGCTATTTTTCAGTGAGTAGAAACATTCCCAAATACATTTAAATTTAAATTGGGCCTCACGGTCATTAAAAAATTAAGACATTGGGGGGGCGCCTGGGTGGCTCAGTGGGTTGAGCCGCTGCCTTCGGCTCGGGTCATGCTGGGATGGAGTCCCACATCGGGCTCTCTGCTCAACAGGGAGCCTGCTTCCTCCTCTCTCTCTCTGCCTGCCTCTCTGCCTACTTGTGATCTCTCTCTGTCAAATAAGTAAATAAAATCTTCAAAAAAAAAAAAAAATTAAGACATTGGGGACGCCTGGGTGGCTCAGTTGGTTAAGTGGCTGCCTTCGGCTCAGGTCATGATCCCAGCGTCCTGGGATGGAGTCCCACATCGGGCTCCTTGCTTGGCAGGGAGCCTGCTTCTCCCTCTGTCTCTGCCTGCCACTCTGTCTGCCTGTGCTCGCTCTCTCTCCCTCTCTCTCTGATAAATAAATTTAAAAAAAATTTAAAAAGATTAAGACATTGTTCAAAACTAAGTAATTATGTAAAATAAAAGCAAAAACTGTAATTACTAATGCACAATTCATCAGGAATTCTACCCCCTGCCTCCCATCACATGCTCTCTGCTGGGTTAAGATTCTGAAATTCCCATTTGAAACCACCACATGGGGCACCAGGGTGGCTCAGTCAATTGGGAATCTGCCTTAGACTTTGGACTCCTGGGACTGAGCCCTGTGTTCGGCTTCCTGCTCAGTGGGGAGCCTACTTCTCCCACTCCCCCGCTTGTGCTCTCTCTCTCAAAATAAAATAAAATAAAATAAAATAAAATAAAATAAAATAAAATAAAATAAAACCAACATATTTCAGTGTTACACACTCTTGCCCTATCGTAAGAATTTTCTGGATTCTTACTGCACAGAAACATTACATTTATGTTATCTCATTATGTTTTATCTCATGGTCCAAGAATCTGATAGAGAATGTGACATGAAAATCTATCTGTTGGCAGAATATATTTATATATATAAATATATAAAGAATAGATATGTATTCTCAATAATAAAAAACCTAAGAGCAAGCAGAACTTCTAGTTCTAACTCTGATTCTAACTCACAGCATGATTTTGGCCAAGGTACTCAGTCTTTCTGGGCCTCAGTTTCCTCAACTACAAATGAGAAGACTGAATGGGATATCAAAGCTTTAATACGATGCTAACATTTTATGGTGAGTCTGCTGAAGAAAAGTATCACAGACTTTTACATCCATTTACATGGGTGATTATACTACCTAGATAAACACGGTTCACGCAAAATAAAGAGCAAATAGTTAATCCTTCATTAGCCAGTCTATTTGTTATGGAAGGTCTTTAAGCAAATGGGTATTTCTTTTTCCTCTACAAGCGCTTGTATTCCATCTATGTATTTGCTTTTATGTGCCCTGTAGACAAACTCTGTGAAATACCGTACCAATTTGCTTCCTTCCTTACAAAAGTAGTTCTTTGAAGGTGCTCTCATTTTAAGCTCCCAAAGGCTTGACTCTAGTCAGTTCCCGCACTTAGACTTCTCCAAGACCAACCAGCAGTAAGAGGAAAAAAATACAATCTTTTTCTAGATGGTACTATACCAATAAAAGTGTCACTGAATAAGTCAGCTCATAAGCCCTGCTCACTATCTACACTGTCAGGAAGCCATCAACATTACCTGCATCTACCCCAGCTAGAGTATGCGGCTTTGCTTGATGAGCCCCACCATCTGGAACAATATGGCTTCATCCTTTTTTCTTTTAATGATTATTTATTTATTTTAGAAAGAGACTGTGCAAGTGGGGGTGGGAGGAGAAGAGGAGCAGAGGGGGAGTGTGGAGGAGGGTGAGGAAAGAATCTCAAGAGACTATGCTGAGCAAGGAACCCAACTTGGGGCTGGATCTCAGAAGCCTGAGATCATGACCCAAGCCGAAACCAAAAGTCAGACACCCAACCAACTGAGCCAGCCAGGTGCCCTTGGCTTCATCTTCTTTTCATCTTTCATATTCTATAGTACGTCTTTGAGAGTAATGGACACTAATAGGAGAGACAACTGCATTTTGTGCTAACAGATCTCAGGCTCCATGAATAGCAAAAATGCTGGAAAGACCTTAAAGGTCATCTAGTCCAATTCTCTCTTTGCACTTGTGAGAATTCAGAGGTCCCTAAGGTCACTACCGAAGGTCACACAAAGCACTTACCTCCTGACTTCAGGCCAGTAGTTTTCCCACTCCATCAAAGTTAAAGTTGCTGCTTAGGAGAGAATGTTCAAATTGGAATCCTCTCTTCTATGGAACATGTTATCATTCCTCTGTATCATCAATGAAACATTACACTTCAACTGAGATGTCAAAAACATTTTGAACCTGTCTGACCAATGTCAAAAATGAAGTTGTGCTAAGGTACATAGCCTACTAGTGTGCTAAACTAAAACAGACACTAGAGTATAAAATTTCAAGGAATTAAGGAGCTCTGGGTAATATTGTTCCAGTGACAATCAAAGATGTTTAGGATGGTTAGAAGAAAGAAATAACATCCTGAGGTTCTAAAACTTTGAGAGTAAAATTGTGGGATGGTTAGAATATAGAGCAAGTATTTAATTCTTTGTAAAGGAAGTATGTGGTTTATAAAAAAAAAAACCAAAAAATAAAACTGCCACTTCAATTATAGCACTAGTCTAAAACATTCAAATGCTCCTGAGATCTTCTTTTAAAAATTTATTCAGAGGAGGTTTCTCCTTGTCATTCAGTTTTTGTAGCACACACACCCATGTTTAATTCACTAACTATAACCTAATATTTAACCATTGTTCACATTCTTATCTGGGCACATATCCAACCTCTTCCTCCATGAACCACTAGAATAAACTTTAATATACTAGAAAACTAGAAAAATTAAATGAACAGGAGAGAAAGCAAATGCATTTTCACACAAAGTACAGGATACAGCTGTGATCTGTCAAGCTTAGAGACTATCTCCTTAACTACAACAAAATTACAGGACCCTCCTAAGCTGAACAGGAAGTAGCAATCTAAAAAAACACAAATGTTCCCAAGCCCCAATTCTATTCCCTTCACTTCTCATTTCCAGCACATGCTCACCCTTTGACCAGGCCTGTGTAATACACCCAATTCAAATAGCCCTGATGAAGTGTCAGTAAACCTATGGATGACAAGTATTTTGAAGCGTCCAAAGAATAACCTTTAATCATGATGTTCCCAAATTAAAAACCTGTGTTGGCTGTACTCTTCTGAAGAAACAGGTTGTAACAAAAATGACAAAACCTACCTTGGCTCTTAAGAAGTCCATTTTTCTATGTATGATCCTTAGTCTCCCATTTCTGAAAGTTGTTTCTATGGTAGCAAAAGAGAACTTAAAAAATTCAGAATTTCCTTTTCTATCCTTTGCAGGGTACTATGTAAACTCATAAACATCAGGCACCTTACCCAGGCCCAGGCTCTCATAATGGAGCTAACATGTGATTTACAGATTGTAATTTAAAAAGATAAAAGCCAAGCAAAGAAACAGCAAGACCATGTTCTAGGCATTAGAAGTTGCATGAGCAAAAGCAGCAGGACATGTAGGACCAACAATAATTGAATAGCATATCAGATCGTTCCTACAACTCCATGTTAAGTCAGTTAGCTGTATACTTAGATGTTTATTAGAGGTGCTCCCTTTATATCAACAGGAGATCATATTCAAAGTAGTAGTTCTACCTACATGTAAGAGAGGCTCAAAACAAAGGAAACTGTGATATGCTCAAATGGGTGTGTTTACAGAAGAGAGGAAGTGGTGAGCATTCTAACCAAGAAAAAACTGTAAAAATCACTTTCAAAATAATATCCCTTTCAATCTTTCGATTATCCCATCTTACCTTTTCAATCAATTGGAGGAGAGCAAAGCAGTGTTGCCACAGTTCTCACAAAGTACCATCACCATGGGTCTAACTATACAAAAACAGAGCTAATCCTCAAACCATCTTGGGAAGTCACCAGACAGTCACCATCTTGTCAATTAGATGGTATATATTAGAAATGAAAAGAGAAGCTGTACAGAAAAAGCAATAAAAGGACATATGGAGTGGCACCTGGGTGGCTCAGTCTTTAAGCCTCTGCCTTCGGCTCAGGTCATGATCCCAGGGTCCTGGGATGGAGTGCAGCATCGGGCTCCCTGCTCAGCGGGAAGCGTGCTTCTCCCTCTCCCACTCCCCATGCTTGTGTTCTCCCTCTCGCTGTGTCTATCTCTATCAAATAAATAAATAAAATCTTTTTTTTTTTTAAAAAGGATATATGGAATAGAGAGAAGGAACTCTTTCTGAGATCTTCCCCTCTCTCACGGCAGGCTCCACAATTTATGAACAGCTGGGAAATTTCCTTTTCACAGGAAAAGGAGGACTTCTTAGTCCACATTAAAGTGGAAATGACAAAAACTGTATCACAGAAAAAAAAAGGTGTTTCCTGAAGGGAGGAGACAGTACTGCCTTTATGTGAACACACACACACACAAACACACACACACACACACAGGAAAAGCAAAACACACGCAGATGAGAAGAAGAAAAAAATCCTTTTCAAGAGATAAAAGATAAAATAACTAAATCAAGGAAATGTTTTATGGTAGAAGTTAGCCTCAGTGGGACAATCACTTTGTCCCAGTGGGTGATCTCAAGTGCAAACAGACTTAAGGGGAATAATAAAAACATATTTGCACTTCATATTCATGCATGTCTGTGAATCGCCAGGTTTACACACTTCACAGCACTAACCATAGCACATACCCTCCCCAATGTTCATTACCCCACTCCCCTTTCCCAACCCCCTCCCCCCAGCAACCCTCAGTTTGTTTTGTGAGATTAAGAGTCACTTATGGTTTGTCTCCCTCCCAATCACATCTTGTTTCTTTTCTTTAAAAGATACTGATGCTTAAGCAAACTCCTTCATTCTACAGAAAGGATTCTGGCAGTGCCTGCTAAGTGCTAGACACCAGTTCACGTTAGGTACACAGCGGAGAACAAGTTTCCTGCCCTCAAGGAGCTTAGGTTTTTCACAATTGTGAAAAACAGCTTTAAAAAAAAATCCCTTTGCCTACTTTTGCTTTACTGACTAGACCAGTGGATTTCAAACTTTACAGTTTTTACAGCAAATCAGAATCACATGAGGAGCTGTAAAAAAAAATTCCAGTACCCAGACTGCACCCCATACCATTTAAATCGGGATCTTGGGGGTAAGACTCAGATATCAGTATTTTTCAAGTTTCCTAGATGACACCAAAGAACAGTGTATCAGAGTACTAATGAACTAGATCACTGGTTCTCAACTTTGGGCCTTTGAAGGAATGGAGAATAAAATAAAGACTCCCTAGAAATAGATTCCTCTATCTTCTCCCTATCATACCAATCAAGTCAAAAGGTTCACTGGGGGTACAGGACAGTTTACTCTGTGGGGAGGTGAGAGGTACCTGCTTGCTATTCACAATAGTACTTTCCCCATTTCTCACCTTAGCCAATAGTACTTTCCCCATTTCCCGCCTTAGGCTAATGAATATAATCTCCGCAGAGGGGACTATCGGGCATGCCATTTCTGCCTCTAGCCTGAGTAATCTAGGCTACACAAAGTGGGGACAGAATAGTCATCCTGAGATATGTGGACACATATGAAGCATATAGGGGTGCTTCCATAATATAATAATCAGAGCATAAGATTTTAATTGTTTAAAATATTCTGATTATATTATTTTTTAAAACTTAGGGTCAAGAAGTCACACTAGGGTTGAAATTAGCAAGAATGGGTTAGGCACCATTAGTCAAGTATATGTTTGAAGAATCAAATAATCCCATATCAAGATGTTTTGGTTCTCAGTGGGAAAAATACAGGCAGGCATTAGGAAATGCCCTAACTCAAAGGTAAGTAGTACTAATGATGTTGTGGAATTAAGGAACATAAACCAAAAAACTGTAACAAAAATTAAAGTCCTTTATAGAACAAAATATAGTCCCTTAAAGTCCATATTTCTATACAAGTTTATCTACAAAGCAATTTAAATCAACTAGCAAAAGCAAAATGGAACTCAATTTTCCCCCACAAAAGGACATTCCCTGAATTCAAATATACCATTAAAAATTAAAAGTTTATGTACAAAACTCTAAAGAATTCCCATCCTGGACCAACACAAGTATGTCACGGATCCCTTCCTTCCTGGTTGTTTTCATCTCACAGATGAATCACAGGTATTTCTCAATATTTATACCATGTGTTGTAATATCCACCAAACTGAGTTTTTAGTATACCACTTTTTTCTTCTACATGAGTATTTCAAATGCTTAGAGCATGTCCCATCATTATGTCCCATGGATATACTTGAAAAGTATAATCCATGATTAAAAAAAATGTAAAAGTAACATCATACACAAAGAGAAAATACAAAATCCCCATTTCTAAGAAGGTAGAACCATTTATTATAGTGTACTGCTTGTTAATAATACATTTAATGTCTTTTAACATGTAATGTTTACATATATAGTTCAACACATGTTACAAAGACTACCTTCCAAGTTTAAAACGTCCGTCTCTAATCTATGAATACAACAATAAAAGATTTAGTGGTGAAAAACAAAAACACCTCTTGGTTAACTAAAAATGCTTTCCTGCATCTTTTTGAAGGAAGAATTTTCCAGAGCAAGTATTAGGGAAAATTACTGGCAATTATATTTGATACATAGCAACAATGTAATATATTCAATAGAGAAAAGTTTGTTTTCACAGAATATCCAATTTAAGAAGTGTAAATGGAATGGGAAGGGAAGGGGAGAATTGGGGGTGTGAGCGAAGAATATAAGAGTATCACAGATTTCTTAAGAATCTGTGTCAGCTGACACTAACCTCACCCACCTCTTATCAACAAAGGCATCAAAAGATTTTACAACCGAAGGAACTCCCGAGGAAATCATTGGAAACTGCTAATAACCCAGTGTTTCCTTATACCACTGACTACAGAAATCCAAACAACCTTCTTGTAAAGATGTGGGTCTGAAAAGAATCAAAGTAATCTGATTATAATTCCATACTCCCACTAGATAGCCACTGTCCAAATAATCCCCTTGAAGGCGTAACACCACCAATCAAAAGAAGGGGTTCTCCATTTGCTCTAGATGCATGGTAAGGGTACCTCTGAGGAAGGCGGACTTCAAGTAACTTCAAGTCTCACTTGGTAGGAGATGGGGATAGAGATCTTGGGTTTTAAATTCATGCCAGTAGTTTCACATTCAATACTTTTGTGAATCTATTCAGTGTTGACTAGACAAAAAAATCCATTGTTGTCCATTTTCCATTTCCTTCTGTTAACTCTTGGTTAAAGCAAATTAACACTCTTAACTATGAAGTTCATTTCTCATTCTCTACTCCAAGTCCCAGAATTACTTTGCAAAAAAATTTCATTTCTTCCCAAAACATAAGTTAAGGTATTTTTCTATTTCTAAAAATTATGTCTACTGTTGCTTGTGATGAGGAAGGGGGGTACCCTCAACTTAAGCTGGGCTGTCATCTTCAAAATAACTTTAATTCCCGGGGCGCCTGGGTGGCTTAGTGGGTTAAAGGCTCTGCCTTGGGCTCAGGTCATGGTCCCAGGGTCCTGGGATCGAGGCCCCCATCGGGCTCTCTGCTCAGCAGGGAGCCTGCTTCCTCCTCTCTCTCTCTCTGCCTGCCTCTCTACCTTCTTGAGATCTCTGTCAAAAAAAAAAAAAAAAAGGAAAACCTTAAAAAAAAACCAAACTTTAATTCCCAGTATAAAAGGAGGTAAAGACTAAATTTTTAAATACTTGCTGGTTCTCACATTTTCCAGATTTTTATAAATATTTTATTTATAATATATAATTTATATTTATTGGATTTATACATATAAATTGACCATTAAAGAACCAATTGTTTAGAAAACATAACATTCAGTCAGGAACAGAAAGTTTACATATGCAAAATGGAAGTAACTGATATGCAACTTATTCATGGAACTATGTATTAACATACATTTGAGGTTCATCAGAACTCTTCTTAAATTATGTCAGCTCAAGGATTAAGGCTTCCCTTCTAACCCTAAACGTTGGAACTGGGGGAAGGTGACAGTTACACAGCTAGTCATCCCACTAAGAACACCTGAAATTGTGATGTGATTTTGGATTAATGTCCTTACGTACTTATAAAAATCTGTTTGCAATTTAACAGTCTTCAGGTCATAAACTCATATACACTACCACAGCCATTATATTGGTCTGCATGTTCAGTTAGGCCTGAAGCTTTCATAGTGGTTAGCATGGATTTATAGTAAGTGTTCATTTTACCATTATAGTCTCAATCCATTAAGAAAATTGGCACAATGGGCTTTTATGTCATCTAATGAAACATACTATACAAAGAAAGTCTAGATTAGAAAATGATTACACAGGGGCGCCTGGGTGGCTCAGTGGGTTGAGCCTCTGCCTTTGGCTCAGGTCATGATCTCAGGGTCCTGGGGTCGAGCCCCGCATCGGGCTCTCTGCTCAGCGGGGAGCCTGCTTCCCCACTCTCTCTCTGCCTGCCTCTCTGCCTACTTGCGATCTCCTTCTGTCAAATAAATAGAATCTTTAAAAAAAAAAAAAAAATGATTACACAGCCCCTAGGTATATAACGCCTTCTAGGTTACAAAACACTTTTCTATTATTTCATCTTCTGCTCAAAATAACTCTAAAATCATACCTCCATTATATAGACTAAAATCCATCAAGGACACAGAGTAAATGGCAGAATTAGTATTGGAATCCAAGTTGGTTGTTCTTTTTTTTAACCAAAATATTTGCATTATTTATTCAGGTGATGGGTTAGCTACACTTTTTTTTTTTCTTTTTTTTTTTTAAATTTCTTTTCAGCATAACAGAATTCAGTTTTTGCACCACACCCAGTGCTCCATGCAATGCGTGCCCTCCATAATACCCACCACCTGGCTCCCCCAACCTCCTACCTCTCACCCCTTCAAAACCCTCAGGTTGTTTTTCAGAGTCCATAGTCTCTCATGGTTCATCTCCCCCTCCAATTTTCCTCAACTCTCTTCTCCTCTCCATCTCCCCATGTCCACCGTGTTGTTATGCTCCA
>PISX010000573.1:134508-263586 GCA_004024625.1 Mellivora capensis
ATTTCACTCAGCATAATCTCTTCCAGTCCCGTCCATGTTGCTACAAAAGTCGGGTATTCATCCTTTCTGATGGAGGCATAATACTCCATAGTGTATATGGACCACATCTTCCTTATCCATTCGTCCGTGGAAGGGCATCTTGGTTCTTTCCACAGTTTGGCGACCGTGGCCATTGCTGCTATAAACATTGGGGTACAGACGGCCCTTCTTTTCACCACATCTGTATCTTTGGGGTAAATACCCAGTAGCACAATTTCAGGGTCATAGGGAAGCTCTATTTTTAACTTCTTGAGGAATCTCCACACTGTTCTCCAGAGTGGCTGCACCAACTTGCATTCCTACCAACAGTGTAAGAGGGTTCCCCTTTCTCCACATCCTCTCCAACACATGTTGTTTCCTGTCTTGCTAATTTTGGCCATTCTAACTGGTGTGAGGTGGTATCTCAATGTTGGAATCCAAGTTTTTTGTTTGTTGTTTTTTTTTTTAAGGCAAATTTCTAAGATTTTATTTATTTATTTGACAGAGATCACGAGTAGGCAGAGAGGCAGACAGAGAGAGAGAGGAAGGGAAGCAGGCTCCCTGCTGAGCAAAGAGCCTGATATGGGGCTCGATCCCAGGACTCTGAGATCATGACCTGAGCCGAAGGTAGAGGCTTTAACCCACTGAGCCATTCAGGCGCCCCAAGTTTTTTTTTTTTTTTTTTTAAATTATGTATTAACTTGTTTCAGGAGTATAGGTCTGTGATTCATCAGTCTTACACAGCACCCAGCGCTCACCACAACACATACTTCCCCAATGTCCATCACCCAGCCACCTCATCCCTCCCACTCCCTCCCGTTCACCAACCCTCATTTCTTTTTTCTAAGATTCAGAGTCTCTCACGGTCTGTCTCCCTCTCGGGTTTCATCTTGTTTCGTTTTCTTCCTCTCTTCCCCTATGATCCTCTGCCTTGCTCCTTAAATTCCACGTATCAGTGAGATCTTATGAGAATTGTCTTTTTCTGACTGACTTATTTCACTTAGCATAATACCCTCTAGTTCCATCCACATTGTTGCAAATGGCAAGATTTCATTTTTTTTGGATGGCTGCTGGAATCCGAGTGTTCTGACATCTGCTGCTTTATTCTTAGGCAGGTGAGCTGCCATACTTTAGTCACTTAAACTTTTAGCTTCTTGGTTTTCTTAATTTGGTATTTTCTTAGACTTATAAAATGAAAAATCATGGAAAACAGTAAGTTCTTAATATTGTAAATATTTATAAAGACTCTGGACTTTAGTACTATCCCTTCAGTAACATATTGTGAAATTTGGCCTTTTTTCAGTTTTGTTCTATTGTGATAAAATACATGTAACATAAAATTTACCCCCTTGACCAAATTTATGCTCACTGTACTAACATTCATAATGCTGTGTGTAGCCATCACTACATCCATCTCCACAGGTCTTTTCATCTTTTAAAACTGAAACTCTATACCTATTAAACAGCAACTACTCAATTTTCCATGCCTCAGTCCCTGGCAACCACCATTCTACTTCCTGTCTCTACAGTTTTTGATTATTTGAAGTATATTACATAAGTGGAATCATTATAGTATTTGTCTTTTTGTGACTGGCTTATTTCATTGAGCATGTTCCCAAATTTCATTTATGTTTAGTGTACATTAGAATTCCTTTCCTTCTTAAGGCTAATGAATATTCCATTGTATGTATATACCACATTTTGCATATCCATTCATCTGTCAATGGACACTCGGGGCAACCCAGATTTCTGATGACTTCTGCCAAATAGACAACACTGTATTCAGCACTTAGCCCAAAATATACATATTTAATGTTCAAGTAACACATGTAGTATTTCTGAAATTAAGGTTGTGTTAAGAAGTGGTATATGAAAAGAATGATTTACCACTGTTTTCTATATCCACACCACGCCTAAATAATTCAGAACACTTGGACAAGAAGTTCAGCAGTTCAGTCAAACATTGTGACTGCATCTCCTTGGATGTTTTATCACCATAGCTTATTCCTATTTCTTGTCCTTCTGGTATTTCTTCCAGTTCGTGTCAGTCAAGGAAGATTTCAGCAGCACTAAAACAAGTTAGTATCACTGGGCACTCACTAGATGCTGAATACTTCATGTGCATTTAAAAACAAGAATATTGTGGAGCACCTGCGTGGCTCAGTCGGTTAAGCTTCTGCCTTTAGCTCAGGTCATGGTATCAGGGTTCTGGGACAGAGTGCTGCAATGGGCTTTCCTACTCAGCTGGTGGTGGGGGTCCTGTTTCTCCGTCTCCCTCTGTAATCCCTCTCAAATAAATAAATAAAGTCGGGGGAGGGGGATATACTAGCCCCTAAAAGATCAGCTTCCTTCCAAGGTCTTGAGCTAGTCCTATCCTATTATTTCTATTAATTCTAACTCTAAACCCGGTGCTCCATCCACTACACACATATAATAATACTAGTATTATCTGACGGTACTAAAATATTTTGTGGCTAAGAGTTATAGCTCTTAATCTTGATGCTACACTCTTGATTTCTGATAATTATAAAAATAAATACAACACTCATATTTACATACCACTCTCCAGACGTAAGTTTTAATCAGAATAAGCAGGTATTCTTTCACACTTTTTCACCACATACATAAATAGAAACATTCTTGTTCACACTTAAAAAATAACTCCTTGTTGGGCTGCCTGGGTGGCTCAGTTAGTTAAGCATCTGCCTGCAGCTCAGGTCATGAACCCAGGCTCCCCCTGCTTAGTGCAAAGCCCGCTTCTTCCTCCTCTTCTCTCTCTCCCTCTGCCTGCTACTCCCTCTGCTTGTGCTCTCTGTCAAATAAACAAAACCTTAAAAAAGAAAAAATCTCCTTGTATTACATATTGTTCTACACCTCAGTTTTTAAATTAACAATTATATAGTGGACATTTTATTCCAAGTCCATATACACAGAATGAAGTCATTCTTCAATGGCTACAGTGTATAGCCATCTGCCATTTTCAGTTTTTTTTTTTTTTAACCAACTCTTCAATGATGATATCCTATACATGTGACATAGCCGTATCCATACGCACACTTTTTGGAAGTAGAATGTAAGGTAAATTCCTGGAAATGTAACTGATGGGTCAAAAGGATAAGCACATTTAGTCTCTGATAGATATCGACAAATTGCCTTCAATGAAATTTGAGCTTATTAGAAGTCTCCTTACCAGTGTGTAAATTAGAGTTAATGTTTCATTTACAACTTCTGTTCCAGGGGAATCTCACCCACTCTTATTTCTATACTCAGTGAAAACATTAATGCTTAAGGAAAAGGAATCAGTGGTTCTATTAACTTCACAGCAAGATTAGACTGTTAATTTAATTACCAAGTGGTTTTTGTTTTGGTTTGGTTTTTTAGTTCCAATTACTGAGTGGGTTGCCTTTTTTTTTTTTAGGTTAGTTATAAACAATAACAAGAAATCAAGCTATAAAAACAGATAAATAACTGAAGCACATTCTGTGATATAAACTATACTAATTTAAGTTTATATACAGAAAAAGAACAGTCCAGGGTATTAGAGTACATGTACTAGATTTTAATAGAGAATTACTAGAAATACAGACATAAAATATCTCTAAACACCCAACACTGGCCTTAAAGAATCCACATGGATAGCTGATATATTGAGAAATGTTCATTAAAAAGTGAAAAGCTGTCTTATGTGCCATTATAATTTGCTACAAAAGAAATAATCACATTAAACTCAAGCAGAAATTGGCGTTATTTAAATTCACCTACTTTAAAGTAAATCTAAGAGCATCCTTCTTATTACCACTGGACTAAATGCGAAAATGTAGAATGATCACTATGGTATGGTAAGTTGTTGAGTTTATTTTCCCCCCTTCTGCTATGATCTTAAGCTCTCAGCCATCTGGACTGTATTTACTGTACTACTTTCTATTGTACTACTGTACTACTTTCACAGTAGTACCTTTCCTATTGTGCTTGCAGTTATTCCCAGGTGCTTTTTTCATTTTCTAAACTAGGTATTTTGCCCACCTCAGAAAATTACTCATTATTTATTAACAGAATATGCTATACGTCCTTACAAGATGCTATACATCCTTATGGATGTGGTTTCTTTAAGCTCTAAGGAAATTCCTCTACTCCAACTTCTCCAGCAACACTGCCTCTGAAAGAGCCCCAGTGCCTCTGTTAATTTTCTGTGTCAACTTGACTGGCCACAGATTGCCCAGATTAAACAGTTACTTCTGGGTGTGTCTGTGAAGATGTCTCTGGATAAGATTAGCACTTGAGTTGGTGGATTAAGTAGATTGCCCTCTCCAATGTGGATGAGCATCATGTAATCTTTTGAAGGCCTGCACAGAACAAAACACAGAGAAAGGAGGAATTCACTTTTTTCTGCCTCTTTGAGTTGGAACATTTCATCTCATCTCTTGCCCACTGGCTCTCCTGAATCTCAAGACTTCAGACTTGGATTGAATTATACCGCCAGATTTCCTGGGCTCTGGTTTGCAGATGGCAGATCATGGGACTTCTCAGCCTCCATAATCACATGAGCCAATTCCTCACAATAAATCTTTTTTTTCCCCCACAATAAATCTCTTTTGATAGACAGACAAGTAATCCTATTGATTGTTCCCCTGGAGGATCCTAACTAACACAGTCCCTTTCATTTGAATCACTTGTCACTTTATTATCAAATATACATATAATGTCTGAAATGCTTTTTAAGCTAAGAAGGATAACCATTCATTTGTTTTTAATATAAGCTATTTGTCAAAACAGCCATGCAAAGAAGCAGCCTGCACTTTACCCTGCCTCGGAAGCTAATTGTTTTACCCTACACATTTGATATCACAGACATTAGAATGAAGCAGATATTCTAGGAGCAGTGACTCTTTCCTGCTTTCCTTAAGAAGGAGGTGCCCTTAGCTCTTACCCATTTTCCAGGCTGACAAAGAGGTTCTATAAAAGTTCTCTCTATAAAAACACATTGTTGGTATACTTTAAACTTTTTGGTATACTTGTAAGTAGTACTGCATACAGTGAAACATCTTAAAGTACAAAAAAAGTGAAACTGTACAAAGGAGTCTACACAATGTAGTTTCCCTTCCAACCTTGAAACCCTTTCTAGAATAAACTGCTTTTGCCACTTTCTTGTGATTCTTTCCATGTATCTCCTCTTACTCATTTTTATAAAAATTATAGAATCCATGCTCTTTACATCCTGCTTTGTTCCACTCTTCAGCATATAGTCCATCTATTTCAGAATGCAGAGATCTGCCTATTTTTAAATATGTTTAAAATACACAGTAATCCATTCTATGGATATCATTTTTTACATTCCCCCCTAAGAGGCATTCATGTTTTACATACTTTTTTCTTTCATAATGCAGCAACAATGATCTTTGACCATACTTCTCTGCAGGTGTTAGCCTATCTCTGCAAACTCCCCAGAAGTGGGATTGTTAGGACAAAGATTATATGAAATAGTTTTTACTGTGATAACATATACATAAGATTTATCATTTTAACCATTTAACTGTATGATTCAATGCCATTGCATACATTCACAATGTTGAATTCAATAATCCACGTGCAACCATCACTACCACCTACCATCATTCTAAGCAGAAACTATACACATTAATAACTTCTGTTCCCTGCTTCCCAGACCCTGGTAATTTCTTTTGCCTGTTCTAGATATATGTACAACATTTGTCCTTATGTACCTGGCTTATTTCTCTTAGCATATTGTTCTCAAGGTTGATCCAGGTTGCAGCATGTATCAGAATTTCATTCCTTTTAAAGACTGGTTTATATTCCACTGTATGTATGTATCAGATTTGTTTACCCATTTATCTGTCTCTGCACACTGAGCTGCTTCCATCCTTTGGCCACTGTGAATAATGCTGCTATGAATACTGGTGTACAAGTTTGTAAAACTGAACCCCTGCTTTCAATTCTTTAAGTTATATACCTAGATGTGGAATTGCTGGATCATATGGTACTTTTATGTTTAAGTTTCTGAGGAACTGAAACTGTTTTTGACAGCAGCTGTACCATTTTACATTATCACCAGCAATTTCCAATTTTTCCAATATAAATATAATATAAATAACAAGTGTTATTTACCGTTTTTAATAACAGCCATCTTAATGGGCATGAAGTGGTATCTCATGGTTTTCATTTGCATTTCCCTAATGATTAGCAGCAAGCATCTTTTCATGTGTTTACTGGCCATATGTGTATATTCTTTGGAGAATTGTCTATTCGAGTCCTACTTTTATCCATTTTTTAATTGGGTTGTCTTGAGTTGTAGTTCTTCATTTATTCTGGATAGTGATTACTTATCAGATACATAATTTGCAAATATTTTCTCCCATCCTGCAAATATTTCACTCTTGATAGTATTTTGTAATGTACAAAAAAGTTAATTTTTATAAAGGCCAATATATCTAATTTTTTCTTCTGTTGTCTGTGCTTTTGGTGTTATATCCAAGAAATCACTATCAATCCAATGTCATGAAGATCTCTGCCTACATCTTCTTTGAAGAATGTTATGGTTTTAGCTCTTAGTTAAGGTCTTTGGTTCATTTTCAGTTATTTTTTATATATAGTACTTTCCATTTATCTGGGGGGGATACATTCCAGTGGATGCCTGAAACTGCGAACAGTACTGAACCTTATATGTACTATGTTATTTCCTATACATACACACCTATGATAAAATTGAATCTATAAATTTGGTACAGTAAGACTGACAATTTACTAATAAAACACAATTATAATATACTGTAATAAAAGTTACATGAATGTGGTCTCCCACTCTCTTTCAAAAATATCTTATTGTACTAGTCTTCTCTTGTATTTACTCCTCTTATTGTGATGATGTGAGATGATAAAATGCCTACATGACGTGAAGTAATGAGATAAATGACACAGCGAACTACAGTGTTAGGCTACTACTGGCTTTCTGGCCAGTCAGTAGGATCATTTGCTTCTGGACTATGGTTGACCGTAACTAAAACCCCAGAAAGCAAAAGTGAGTAAGGGGTGGAGGTCAAGACTACCATATGGTGTAAAGGTTTACTTCATTCTTCTGCTCAAGGAGATACAGTTTTCTCAGTATCATTTGTTGAAAAAGATTGTCCTTTCCTTATAAAATGTTATTGGCACCCTTGTCAAAAGTTGACCATATACATGCAAGGGTTAATTTCTGGGACACTTAATTCTGATAGTGCCAAATTGCTCTCCAAAGTGTATATACCAATTTACACTCCTTCTAATACATGAGGACTCATATTCCATATTATCCAGAGATATTTTTGAAAGCAATAAAAAATGACTTGAGACAATCTATTTCATATCATCCTTAAGTATTTTAATAAGTTTATAAATATCATACTTGGGTAAATATTTTTGTAAAATGTTTTTCAAATGGGGTGTGGTTCTCATTAACTGAATATAATTTTATAACATACTCATTTTTACCTTACCACTCCAAGATACTTCCCAAGATGTTCTATGGGGAATCATACAAAACTACTTTTTTAGTGAGAAATCACTGAAATTTAAAATGTTTTTTCATTTCTTCTTCTAAGAGGCTAACTCACTAACTTTTTGCTCTGCAACTGAGTCTTTTTCCTATGGTTGTCTTTTCTGGTTTTCCCAAAGATCAACAATAAATAGCATAACAAGAGTTTCTCTCCATTGTCTCCAAAATACAAATTAAAGATTCAAAGAATAAATAAATATTAAAATATAGGGTTTGTACAAATTTTCATTTGTAAAATGGTTAACCATGGATCCATATAAAAACTAGGCCTCTACCCACAGATATTCTGATTTAGAATGGAATGGGACCTAGATACATAGACTTGTAAAATGCTAGAATCTGATCCTAAGTTAAGGTATGTCCCTGCTTAAGAACCACCAGAACTCATTTGACATGACAACTGTATGCAGTAATTCTGTGTTACACTGTGCATTTCTAGATGACCAACCTGAGGCTAAATTAGCCCAAGATCATACAAAAGACTCCAAGTCCCACAACTATATAAACTTGTAAACTTAGACTAAACTGTCTTAGCCCAATATTACTTATAAGTTTGCAAAAGTATGTTAACTTCGTAAATGTCCTTTTTAGATTTTAAGTTACCTACGTCAGTTTTAAACATATAAATGGTCTAACAATAGAAGACTCTTAATACTGCCCTAAAAGTAAATACTACATAATGAACAACACAGTTAGCTACTGTGAACTAGCTATCCTTATTATTCTGGAACATTAGGAAAGCATATATCACTAAGTAATCACTGGATTTTAATTCCATGCTCTTACAACTACTGCTTTCCAATTAACCAACAAATAAAAACTTCACTGTAGATGGGAGTTGATGTTTTTCAAAGCCTTTGATCCCTTGTCTCTAGAATTATATAAAGAGATACAATTTATACAGGTTCTTGATATAACTAATAGCTCAAAAAGGCTAAGTAGCAACAAAGAACCCTAGAGCAATCTATACTTCCACCATCAGGAACAAAGTCCTGGTGGAAACATCAGCATCAGCACTCTATTTCAAACTCCGTTAGAAAAAGTCCTCAAGGAAAACAATCTGCTTTGTCCCTCTGCTTTTCCTCAGGCCAGAGAGTGCTTCACAGTAGGCTTCCATCCGTGAGACTGCAGGCAAAATCCAATCATCACTGAATGCACACAGCAAACTACTTTGAGGCATGACTATACCATACCCCCCACCCACACAATGAATATTATAAGTACTTTTTAGAAAATAGCATTTGATAAGTTATCTAGTTCCAAAGTATAAATCACAATCACTTTCCATTTTTAATTAAGAGGTCATTATTTTTTTAATTTCATGGAAAAATCTGAAGACATCACTGCTTACTGTTCTGATGTATTACTACTTCTGCAGTTTACAAATTTTATTGTGAAGTATACTTGTTCCCCTCTCCATGACATTACTAACTATCCCTGAAATAAAAATTTCACTAGTATTACTTATCAGTTGGGGATGTTCTGTGGATATTTTAATGTTTTGAAGCTCATGTTACACAAAGGGCACCTTTGTTAGACTATAACACAAAACTTGTCTGATTCAGTGTGGAAATACTTCTGGGTTCCTTGCCAGTTCATTCTCTCAAATATCATGCAATAATACATGTAAAACATATAAATATAAAATATATGCAAAATACATCAATCAAGTATGACATTCTATAAAAACAAATATAAAATATATGACTCTTACTGTGAAGGAGCCAATGGTCTAATAGGCCAGAAGATACAGTAATACAAAATCACAAATTCTCACATAAGTGTTAGTATAAAATTAATTTATAGAACCAGAAGTTTCCTTTTCCTACTGTTGAGATGTTATATTTGTTGGTATTTAACAAATTTCATCATACCAGACTCGTGAGAATATCCTCCCTAATTCTCTCATTCTTCCCAAACCAATAATAATCAGTCCTTCCTCTGAGCTACCATAGACCTGGATCTGTACCTTCTTACCACCTCGTACTTTATACTGCAGTTATTTAAGTACACAGCATATCTTCCCCAAGTGATGCAACATTTCTTGAGACAATGTTTCTGATTTATCTTTGTATCCTCTCCTGTTTTGTACCAGCAAGAATTAAAATATTTACTGAATGAAGAATTTAGAACTTCCATATAAGAATCTGAAAATAGCATCTTAGTTTCAAGGGATTAATGTGGCTCTTAAAATTTCCCAATCTAGGGGCGCATGGGTGGCTCAGTGGGTTAAAGCCTCTGCCTTCAGCTCAGATCATGATCCCAGGGTCCTGGGATTGAGCCCTGCATGGGGCTCTATACTTGGCAGGGAGCCTGCTTCCCTTCCTCTCTCTCTGCCTGCCTCTCGGCCTACTTGTGATCTCTGTCAAATAAATAAATAAAATCTTTTAAAAAATTTTTTTCTCTTAAAAATTAAAAAAAAAATTACTCTTGGGAAAACTTATTTCGTGGAAACCTATGGTTCCAAAGGTGTTATTTTCTTCACCCTCAAAGAAAGGTTTCTTTTTACCATGTCATTCTTCCTGAGCTATTCATCCTCGGTTGCAACATAAAAATTAAAAAGTAGACTGGGTAATTTTAACCATAAAAGTAGAGTAACAGCAAATGAGTGAGTGAAGTATCTAGAAAGTTTTCAAATGCAACTTACACAGTAAAGTCCTAAGAAAAAGACTAGCTATATTTAATAAGTAGGGTTACTAGAAAAAACTTAAGGGGGGACTCAATTTCTTTACATGATAATATTACGCCTTTCTCTAAAAACTAATTCATATATAGCTTAAAAAAATAAATATGCATTTTCTCAAAAATATAAATGTGCAAATTTTTAAAGTTCCTACTACATGATTTTAAAATATCAAAAAAGATTGAGGATACATCTTGCTTTCAATGCTTAAAATTATATATAAAAAAAAAATCTGGATTTAAAGGCTAAGATTACCTAAAGTAAAGTTACAAATACTACAAGAGAAAAGAGGAAGAAGAGCAGGAAGAGAAATTCACCTGTAAAAAGGAAGCAGTTCAGTGGAAAAGTGGACTGACGCAACAACTACACAGATTAAGGTCTCCAGCACACAATCCAAATACAAACAAAATTACTATGTCTTCCCCTAGGCTATTCCACAGCCTGGAAATAAGTTTTTTAAATTCAACATTCTTTTTTTTTTTTTTAATAATTTTTTAAAAGGTTTTTATTTATGTATTTGACAGAGAGACACAGTGAGAGAGGGAACACAAGCAGGGGGAGCAGGAGAGGAAGAAACAGGCTTCCTGCTGAGCAAGGAGCCCAATGTGGTGCTCCATCCACCCTGGGATCATGACCTGAGCTGAAGGCAGACACTTAACGACTGAGCCACCAAGGTGCCCCTAAATCAACATTCTTGACCACTGAACCAATATTAATCATTACTGGCCTAGTGGATGCAGTTTGCCAAAAAGCTAAAATACATGACTGTTCATGAAAAACAAAAGGTGACCTACTAAAACTTCCAAGTAAATATGCAGTCTTTTTTCTCAAAATTTTAATAACTAGATTAACTTTAATTTAAAATCTCCAGTATAATTTTAGACAAAGAAAAAAATCAAATTATTTCATCATTAGTGGAAGCTTTCTTATAAAATAACTAGATGATGGAAATTGTTGAAGTAGTACTTATTTGTAATTCTCAAAAGAATCAGATTTGGCTCCAGAATCTAAGAAGTGAAAAAAAAAAAAAAAAAAAGTACCAAAGCAAACTCCATTATAAGATTATTATTACTGGGGCACTTGGATGGCTCAGTGGGTTAAAGCCTCTGCCTTTGGCTCAGGGAGCCTGCTTCCTTTGCCACCTCTGCCTGCCTCTGCCTACCTGTGATCTGTCAAATGAATAAATAAAATCTTTTTAAAAAAAGATTATTATTAATATCATATTAGTGTGCTAATTCTAAACTAAAATCCACATTTCCATGTCATTCCAGAATATTTCCTGATTTAAGAAATAGTATTTTAATTGAAATGAATTGTATTTTCCCTTTTTTAAAGCATGAGGGTTTTTGTAAAAGATTTTAGGATTAGTCTCAGCTCACCTAACATATACTTCGATTAACATTCCAAGTCACTTGGGCAAGACTGACTTTCACAAACACACTGCTATGAACAAAAACACTTTTGCACTAATCAAACCTCCTGAATGCCTGTGCTCTTTGACACCTCTGACTGCCTTACCACCACTGCCCTCACTGCCTCCCTCCCAAGAATACAGAATGTTAGTTTAAAATAACTGTTATTTAATACAGTTGTTTAAAATCATCATATTTTTCTTAATGTTAATGTGCTTGTCCAGAGAATAGGAAGCTGTTTTCTAATTATGGCAAGCTCTGATATAAACAATAATGCCTCTAAAAAGACAACACTTTTTATAAACTACTATGGAATTCCTTACCTACAATTACCTACTGGCAAAGTACAGTTCCAAAGAATGAGGCCTCCTTTTGCAACACAATGTCAAAATCTCTGGGGAGGAGACTTTTTTTTTAGATAAGAAATTTAACACAAGGTCCACGAATCCCTAAGAGATTCCATGGATAAACTTCAGAAAAATTAATCTGGGATCTCTCAAATTAAAAACAAAAAATTATGTGTATATTCTGGGTGAGTCCATAGCTTTGATCAGATTCTTTTTTAAAAAATTTATTTATTTGACAGAGAGCAAGATCACAAGTAGGCAGAGAGGCAGGCAGAGAGACGAGGAAGCAGGCTCCCCCACCGAGCAGAGAGGGGGATGCGGGGCCCTATCCCAGGACCCCTAGACCATGACCGGAGATGAAGCCAGAGGCCCAACCCACTGAGCCACCCAGGCGCCCCTTTGATCAGATTCTCAAAGCGGCCTGTGACTCCAAAAGTTTTGAAAGTGATCTAACTAGATTGTGGGTTTTAAGTCTGGTTTCATTTGTACATACCTATCAGCTGTGAGGTATCTATCACAAGTAACTAATTTTGAGATTAAGTACCCAAGTTTGTGAAATATTTGTTTTGAAATATATAATGGAACAGTCCCAAAGTTACCTTTATATATATATATTTTTCTACTATATCCTATATTTAATGTCACCTACATGGCAATTCTGTTGTTATGCTTCACATTAACACTCAACTATTAATTTTTCTTTTATTATTCCATACCATCTGAGATGTCTGATTTTTTTTATTTTTTTATAAACTTATAATGTATTATTAGCCCCAGGGGTACAGATCTGTGAATCGCCAGGTTTACACACTTCACAGCACTCACCATAGCACATACCTTCCCCAATGTCCATTACCCCACTCCCCTCTCCCTAACCCCCCTCCCCCCAGCAACCCTCAGTTTGTTCTGTGAGATTAAGAGTCTCTTATGGTTTGTCTCCCTCCCAATCCCATCTTGTTTCATTTATTCTTTTCCTACTCCCCAAACCCCCCACGTTGCATCTCCACTTCCTCATATCAGGCCAAAGTTACCTTTATATTAATATAACTTTCATTTACTTGCATTTCTTGTATGACAGAGACAGAAAAAGCCCATAATTCAGAGCACAGCCATGGAAATGTGCTATGCATATGAATTCCCTATGTTATATGTAATCCAGCAAAAAAAAGCCTGAGAATCTCTGATTTGAACCACCCCCGCCCTCATTTTATAGATGAACAAATGTAGGCTCAGAGATTAAATGCCTTGTTCAGTCACAGAGGAGTCCTGGAACTTCAGTGAATGTAATCTCAAGCAGTGCTGGGATTAGAATGAATGCCTACACTGGTATTTTCTGAAGAGTAGCTATAAAAAAACAATTTTATACCTTGGTATTCACTAAAGTTCCATCCTTGGAATACTTCTCTCACTCTGTACATTCACCTTGGACAACCTCATTTGCCTCCCACAACTTCAACTATCATTTCTCCTAATTCACAAATCTGTATTTCCAGTACCATCAAACTTCCTGCTTGTAGCTCCGGATATATATGTCCAACTGCTCACTTTACATCTCCTACTGCTATGCAAGTTTCTCAACCTTTACATGTTAAAAAATCAAACTCATATTACCGGCATATTCTTCAAGGGGGAGGGGAAGGGAGAGGGAAGAGATCTTCCATCCCAGTTTTTTTCTCTATGCCAAAAACTTAGTTTTTTTAACCAGACTTGTACCTCCCATATCCAGATAGTAACCATTCCTTCTGATTTTGGTAATCTTCCTGTCCATCCAAAAGTAGAAGTCTCTTCCTCTCCATCCCTAGGACTACTGGTTTATTCTAGGCACTCTCTCTCTCTCTCTCTCAGGGAATACTATAATGATCCTTTTTGTCTTCAACCCTTTATCCCTTCATCTACTTTCAATACTGCTGCCCACATGAGATTTTTAAAAAAACAAATCTGACCACATCATTCGATGTCCTATAAATCCTTCAGTGGCACCCCGTTATTGAAGAATAAAGTCCAAATTCTTTAACATGGTATGTAAATGTCTCCATGATATAATCTCTGCTCTAAAACTACTATCTGCTTTACACTACAAGGGAATAATGAGTACTTAAATTTGCGGTTAACTACTAATTATGGATAACCATTTAAACATTTCCGTGCAAGTATACATATATTAATTGGTATACATATTAATTGGTTAAATTGTGTATGTGCTGTGTAATCCTGCCAGTGCAATTTGTTCAGTCTTGTTTCAGGTAAGCTGGCTCATTAATCACCTCTTGGTCTCGGCAAAAGTTTTACATCATGTAGGAAAAACTAGTAAGAAAAGAGGGCTTCTGAGACAGTCCGTAACAGAAGATGGCAGGCTTTGATGGGAACAGCAGCAGCGTGAGGGAGGAAATGGACAGAAGGAAAAAGATTCAAAAAATTTCCTAGTCTAAAAAAAAAAACAGTGGCAATCAAAATTAGTCTCACACCAACTGTAGCAGCAGCAGCACCTAGGAAACTTGTTAGAAATGCAAATTACTGGGCCTTACTCCAGACCTACCGCTTTAGAAAGTGTAGGGTGTGGCCCAGCAAGCCGAGGCTTAACAAGCCCTCCAGGTACTTCCTGGAGCGCACTAAAGTCAGAGAACCACTAACATGAAGGGATCCCGCTGACTGGTAGCCGAGAGCAACAGTCCCGCTACAGGGAGCGGAGATAGAGCCACAAGTGCAGTTCCTGTTTAGTTAGCTGGTCTCACTTGGCTTTAAAGCTTCTGATCCCATATCTGTTGCTGAACAGTTGCAGTGGAGAATTATCACTCTAATCTCTAGAATTCCTCACCAAGTAATATCTTTTAGAACAAAGACTGTTCATATTAGTCTACTCTCTACTATCTGTAACTCCTTTAAAACATGGGATGCCGACAGGGTGGGGTTGGGGATGGAGGTGGAAAGGGAGTATCCAGGAAGAAGAGTTACTAGCATCAAGGACGTACTGAGGGGATGGACTCACTGAAGAAAGAAACCCTAGGGATGAGATAAACTACCTTTTGTTCCACAAGAGTAAGTGTAAGGATCTCATACTAATATAACACACAAGGAAAAAATGTTTATTTTATATTTTGGCATAAAAGAATCCCTCCCTTAAATCCATCTGGGGTTTGACAGTCTAGTCATAAACACTACTTAGCATTAAACATGCCATTTTTAGTTATTCAGCAAATGGCAAGCCAAAGCTAACAGACACGCGGTCTTCCAAATACAACTGAAAATAAAATATTATCTCATGGTTTGGTTTGGCAGTTAATGTTCAGAACTTTTTCTGGTAGGAGAATGCATGTATACATTACACATCCCAAAACCTGAAACATGGCTGGCTAAACTAGTTTAACTGAATTTATGCACTGGCTCACAATTAGAGAGTGAATATATTTAGTATTTTCTATTACTCACAGTATGACACAATTTTCTAATTTTCCAACCTGGGAATGATTCAAGAACCACATTTAACTGTAACATTAAATAAATAAATAAATAAATAAATAAATAAATAAAAACCTCAAATATCATGTTTAAGGAATTCATGGAAAGCAAAGAAATGCCTAAAATCCTTGATATATATTCAAGTTAGAGAATATAAATAGTAGGCTCTGGTACAGAGAAGTAATTTGTTTATCCTCAGAGTGCCACTGTCTTAGTTGATAGCCTTAAAACCTCGTTTCACAGAATTACATGGCAATATCTTCAGTTATTGAATCTTCGGTTTTCCTTTCAGTTCAAATGAAAACAGCCTATTGCTACTAAAACTTCTCTTTACTAGTTGAACCTAAAACAATTACATTTTATTTTACTCTTGAAAAAAATTTATAAATTAGAAAATAGCTTGTTAGAGAAATTATCTGGCCTATCCAAAGTCAATGTAGGGCACCTGGGTGGCTCAGTGGGTTAAGCCACTGCCTTTGGCTCAGGTCATGATCTTAGGGTCCTGGGATCGAGTCCCATGTAGGGCTCTCTGCTCAGCAGGGAGCCTGCTTCCCTCTCTCTGCCTGCCTCTCTGCTTACTTGTGATCTCTTTCTGTCAAATAAATAAAATCTTAAAAAAAAAAAGTCAATGTAAATTTTTAAATATAAGAAAAGTTATATTCACAAAAAGCATCAAAATGCCCCCAAAAGATACTATCAGTTTAAAGACATATCCTATGGAAATGAACATTTCTATGTAAAACTGTGTTATAATACTGGTTTTAAAATGAAACTTACAAGCATTGTATCTCCCAACCCAAGATATACATAACTGTCAAATAAAATAACTGTGATTTTTGTTTAAAAAAAAAAAAAGAGTAATCACAAAAATTCCAAAATCTGCTAACACATAACTTTAAGGGCTTTGTTTTCCCCCAAGTACATTCTAAGAAACAGAGTTCCACAGGATATTAATACATTTTATTAGAGTGACTGATATGTCACTCTAATGTCCAGTTAGTCTGGTCTATGGGACATTTAATTTGAAATACACTGAGGGTTTTTTAAGATTTTATTTATTTATTGGACACAGAGAGAGAGAGAGAGAGAGAGAGAGAGAGAGATCACAAGTAAGCAGAGAGGCAGGTGGGGGGTGGGGGAGAAACAGGCTCCCTGCCAAGCAGAGAGCCAGATGTGGGGCTCAATCCCAGGACCCTGAGACCATAACCTGAGCCAAAGGCAGAGACTTAACCCACTGAGCCACCAGGCGCCCCTGTTTTGTTTTGTTTTGTTTTAAAGATAAACTCAGTACCTGGCAATATTTCTCAGTCTCTGCTATGCTAATGTGCATTATGAACCTTTAAGATTAAAGAAAGTAGTTTTCCAAACATATTTGAAACTATTTTTCCTGGGTAATCTCTTGAAACTACAGAACACTGTATGGGAAATGTTACCCTGGGGCATGAGGCTTCTAATATGAAAATGACAAAGTATTAGACTTATATGGGGTTAATTCTGAGGTTAAGAAGGATCCATATTAGTTCTTCAGATCTACTCCTATGGTGTTTGAATTCGTTGTCATTTGTGCCAAGTGGTCTTTGATTCAGCCTATCTACCTGCTCGCCTTACTGGAGTATTAGTTTTGAGCTCATTCTGTACAGAAACTTGCCTAAATATATTGGGCTTAATTCATCTGCATTCAGGATCCTTCTTATTCACAAGAGATTAAGAGGGAAGCAAGTTATGAATGCAGGAAATTTTCAAAATAGAAATGAAAAATAAGTATTATACAAAGAGATTACTGTCACTGTTTTTCATTATTTACAAAATGCATTTAGTATTTGCACTATATGTTACAATGTTTGTACTATATACATTCTAACATAGCACATGCAAATTTAAAATAAAAAATTAACATATTTTAACTATATTTCAAGAATACCGTTGCTGCTATGAATTCCCCAAAAACAGGCTCATCTGATTAGTACAACTGATCTGCCAGCTGGATGGATCCCAAGTAAATTTCAAACTGGCATTTGGCAAAATATCCCTGTACCCAGCATTTTACACAGAACATAAATTAAAGATGCACTCTAGAATTGCCCTGAGAACCAAGCAATTGTACAGTAACATGAATATATTCAACTTATCCTTTTTACGCTAAATTTGCTAGCTGAGCAGTTTAAATAATACTTGAAATTCTGTGCCTGAATTCTGCCTACATTTATTCTGTATTAGTTCGTTGGCATCTAACACTGGATTAGGAAAGACTGCCATCTGGTAGTTATAGCAACCTTTTACTAACTTGGTCGGAAGTTGAAGACCGTGAGCCTCAAAGAAATGCAAACCAGGTTTACTACTATGAATATATCAAAACCTTTTTTTTTAAATAGTCATTCAATAGGGCCTTTCACTTTAGAGAAACACCGTGTGTGCTTGCACGCTCACACATTATATAATCAACTTACAAAGGTCTAGTTTTAAAAGGGGTTAAAGGGATGATTAAATAAGCAATTAGGTCCACACTCCCTTCACCCACAAGGCTGCCACTGTCCCTTTGATAAAGCCTAGGGATGAGAGCCAAATTGCCCTATTTAAATTGGCCATTTAACTCTAACCTCCCTTAATCACATGGGGGTACATATTTTTTCCTCTGAAAGAAGTTTCAGGTGAGCAATACTTCAAATGAAGTAAGTAACAGTATAAAAACAGTAACAACATGTATAGAGCATATGAGCACATAGTAAAGGTTTTCAAATTCAACACGATCTTATTATATCATGAAGGAACGCCAGAGAGGTAGAACAATGATTATCTTCTACTATATAATTTCCTAAGGTTATCCCAGTTATGGAAATGGTAGAGCAGGGAAAATCTAATCCACATTATCTAGTTAGAAATTTTATTTTCTTAACTATATCACAGTTTCTTTCCTGAAATAGTATTTTACAACTTTACACTTCACATGGTATTTTAAATTTTAGTATTATAAATGTGTGTGTGTATGTGTGTGTGTATAAAAAGGCTTTCACTTTGAACTTGTCCAAACTTCCCTACAGCCCAGCTTGTCTAGTTTTACTCCTTGAACCTCTTTGTTCTTCCTTTGCTCTCCATATCTTCCCAAAGTCACCCACACTTGCTTGAGCCTGAATGAAAGCAGCAGTGTGTAAATGAAGAATCTAGCCATCCAGAGCACTCACAAATTGTGATTATATATACTCCAATTTACAGACTAGCATGCCAACACATGCACTATTTCCCCATGCTCTCATTCTAAATGCAACAATGTCAAGGACATAGCCATTAAGAGATGACCTAGGATTACTCAAGACTTATCCAGCTCAATACGCTTATTCTATCCCATTATTTTACTTCAACCCTCTTTGTCTATAAAAAGCCCTTTCCTTATATGGTCAGTCTTTGAAGTCTCAGATTTGATATTCCTGGCATTTAGAGAAGGAGACTCTTCTCTATCTCTTCTTGAAGGCATCTGAAACATTCTTTGCTGCCTGATTTTCAAAGTGGGAGAGATGTTCTTTAACAGGAGGCTTTTAGATTATTGATCCTGCTCAACAGGCTGTCACTAAGCTGAAGTCTCTTCATTATGTTTGAGCCACTCACTAGGTACTAGCACGGGGAAACGGGTAGGGGCATTCAAGTTGTTTGCCAAGAAAAAAAGGATCAGGGCGCCTGGGTGGCTCAGTGGGTTAAAGCCTCTGCCTTAGGCTCAGGTCATGATCCCAGGGTCCGGGGATCGAGACCCACATCGAGCCCCACATCGGGCTCTCTGCTCAGCGGGGAGCCTGCTTCCCCCTCTCTCTCTGCCTACTTGTGATCTCTGTCTGTCAAATAAATAAATAAAATCTTTAAGAAAAAAAAAAAAAAGGATCATCTAGAAGATCTCACTTTCAAAATGTAAACATCAGCTGACATTTCAACAGGGATTATGTGACACAAATTAGCCACCTGGGAAGTCAAGAAGGAAAACTAAAAGGGGGATGCCATGAAGGGAATCTTAAGGAAACCGAAGACATGTTTTGTGTAGATCACAGGTTAGCTCAGACCAATGCCACTTAAAATCACCTCACAAATCCCTTCTAGGTTGTCAAACCCCAGATTACTATAATAAGATACCTGTGTATCAAAAGCTGGCACAGTCAGCCATAACAAACAAATACACAGTATGTTACTAGTAAGAGCTGCTGGGAGCTGTAAGACATTGGTAGAGGAACATCAACCGTATCAATCAACACCATTTCTCCATTACCCATTAGTAGAGTCATTCCAATCAGGCCAGCACCTTTAAAACTCCACAAACCTGAAAGAACTTTTAGTAAATAAGACCTCTGTAAGCAGTTATTAGAATAATGTAAAAGTCTGAACAATTTTTAAATGTTGATAAATAATCCTTTCTTCCTGAGGTATTGTGATAATTCATGCATTTGGACAATTATACCTTCCGTTAAGTTTGTTTAAAGTTCAACTCTAACTGTAAACAACTTTCAATCAGGTAAGAAAAGTCTGTGTCATATGGTTTTCCTTTTTTGCAATTCAAAAAGTCTTTCGAAGTATGTAAAGTGCAACCAGATGCTGTTGGCAAAGAACTGGATTTTCAAATGTGACCAATTTCCAAGAACATTACCACAGATGTGGCCTACACATTGGGTGAGTATAAAGCTTTGAAGAGTTCATATCTAATCAGCTATTTAGAACTCTCCATGCTTTCCCACATTTCAGTGATGTTTCAAATTTTCAGAGTAAATTTCTCAAAATGCAGAGCAAATCACAAATATAAAAACTGTATGATATAAAAACTGTCTCCTCCTAAATAGACTCAGAACACACCATACAGATAATGTATCATAAAAAAATTCCCATTCTATCCAAGTATACAAATTGATGTTAATACCTGAACAAGAACAATAGGTCACTTGCATTAGAATTCAGAGCTTGGTCATTGAGTGACAGGTTTTTCTTCCATTTAGGAAAGTTTTCCTCAGTTCCAGTTACTACAAAAATGTACAATCATCACTAACCTATTACCCTGTAGACTAGCTTTCAAAGTAGGTGCAAAACACGTTTAAATTCAAAAATTGCAATAATCCCTGTGCTAGCATTTGTAACTAGGAAAAGATAAAAAGAAGTATCTTTGAGGGGCGCCTGGGTGGCTCAGTGGGTTAAAAGCCTCTGCTTTCGGCTCAGGTCATGATCCCGGGGTCCTGGGATAGAGCCCCGCATCGGGCTCTCTGCTCCGCGGAGAGCCTGCTTCCTCCTCTCTCTCCCTGCCTGCCTCTCTTATCTACTTGTAATCTTTGTCTGTCAAATAAATAAATAAATAAAATCTTTAAAAAAAAAAAAAAAAGAAGAAGAAAAGAAGAAGAATCTTTGATAATTGAGATTTTTCTCTTAAATAGGTGAAATTTAGAAACATGTACAGAATGCTATGTTAACTGATTAATGGAATAAGTGTAAGGAAATAAAATTAAATGGAAAAAATCATTTCTTAGTATTTAAATATGCAAAGGATGAACTATTTCACATCAGTTATTTTCTGAAACTTTCAGATAAGGGTCTCGAATTAAAATCTCAATTAACCACAAAGCTTAGAAACTAGTTTGTTGGGACGCCTGGGGGGCCCAGTCAGTTGAGCCGCTGCCTTCAGCTCGGGTCATGATCCCAGGGTCCTGGGATATAATCCCACTTCGGGCTCCTTGCTCTGTGGGGAGCCCGCTTCTCTCTCTGCCTCTGCCTGCCACTCTGCCTGCTTGTGCGTGTGGGCTGGTACGCGTGCTCTCTCTCGGAGACAAATAAATAAATAAACAAATAAATAAATAAAATCTTAAAAAAAAAAGAAACTAGCTTGTTTTGGACAAACACTGAACTATAGTCAATTTAGTGAACTGGCTATGTTTAATATATTACCAACATTCATTTTAGGCATGCCTCCTTCCTCTTCCTTTTCTCACAAACAGGGATTTGGAAGTGGTAGATGAAAGTAAGCAACAATCATTTATTCAAAACAAATCTATTGAGTGCCTTACATGTACCAGAATACACATATTTTACATATCATCTTATTTAATCCTCAAAGCAACCTGAGATAGATATTTTTATCCCAATTCTACATAGGAATAAAGTAAGAAGGTTCAGAGAAGTTAAGTAACTTTCTTGAGATCAGCAGGATTTTAAGTCAGGTCTTATTTTTACTACCCTGCACTAACTCTTCCCTTTCTATTCCAGCTTGCCTCACTTAAGCTCAACCAACATAACCTGCCCTCTTAAGTTGTCATTCAATAATATGTGTATTTCTTTAGCAGTACTAGTTTTTGGTTATCACATTATAAAGGGGAAAAATGGCTAAAATTGAGGACCAAGAATGATTTTTTTTTAAATCTCAAAAGTATTCTATTTTCCATTAAATTATAGAAGAATATAATAGAGATGGCTAGAGTCTCCCAAACAGATTTCTACTGGGAGAATCCTCAACACTAGTGTAGGACAAAAGAAAGATATTCCAGTGCTGTGCTGTCCAATTTGTTAGACAATAGTTATATGTGATTACTGAGTACTTGCAATGTGACTAGTCTAAATTGAGATGTGCTATAGTGTAAAATACACAAATGTATAAAAAAGAGCAAAATATTTCATTACTTTTTATACTGATTACATGTTGAAAGACAATACTTTAAATAAATTGAATAAAATTTTAATGAAGTATAAACAATATATTTCCAAAATTTCATTTTATTCTTTTTTTAATAACATGGCTACTTGAAAATTTAAAACTATGTATGTATTTGGGGAGAGGACAGCAGCATTCTAAGGCCTTCCTATGAGACTTCAAATCAGACTACACAGATAGTTTGTACATAAGGCATCCACCTGTACAAACACCATCCCTGAAGAGAAGGCCCAAACCCTTACAATTAAACCTCTTAAAAGATAGGGAGCTATCAAAAGGAAAACACTCTGGGAAAATTCACGTAATTATTCTGATCAGAAATGGCAAATAAATGTTAATTCTTATAGTAATAAACCAAATGAATGTAGCCTTCTCTCCCACACTCTCCAAAATCTTAAAAGCAGTCTTTCCAACTTTCGATTTCGTATACTTTCATGAACATACTTATCTTTATTGCTCAAGAATTGGGCAAGATATTATTAGGGCCTTTATTCCAAAAATTGATTCTAAGCATACTAGACCACCGAAGATCTAGAAGTCAATGTACACTGACTTTAGGACCCACCTGCAAGTTACTGCTTCCAATACATCCCTGAAATCCATTTGTATTCTTAATCATTTGATCTTCTTTCATTAGAGGACCCAAGGAATTTCAGGAAATTGAAGTTTCTATTAATCAATGTTTTATTCTCTATAGGCCAAAATCTCAGGAAAAAGTACCAATAGAAACTTAAAAAAAAAAAAAACCACATCAACTTAAATATTACATGGCTTTTATAAAAACTGATTTACAAGGTTTTAAATTACAAATATTGCCACCATTCACTATGTAAGACAACACGGATTGACCAAGAGGGTATTATGCTAAGTGAAATAAGTAGGACAGAAAGACAAAAGTCATTATGATTCTACTGGTAAGTGGAATATAAAAACGAACAAAACCCCACAAATTCTGTCACCATGAAACACAGCTAGCACCCAGCTAGTACCCAAAGTTTAAAATTAACTTACTGAAACACTGAATTCAAAGTTCTCCAATAAGTACCTCTACCTTGTACCTATTCCTATTAAAATTGATTTAAAAACAGATTGAAAGACATCTTAAATACTCACAGTAAAGTAAAAAACAATTACATTTAGACCTCAGCCATAATAATGAATCCTTTTAGTTCATCAGAAGGATTATTGAAGGCTTTGGAAAAAAACCAAGCCATCTTGCAAATTACCTTCTAAAACTGTCGTAAAACCAAATGTTATAGCAAAACATGAAAAAAAAATCAAAACACATCTGATAAATTCCATTTCAAAGTCCTGGTATGACACATTGATAAAACTAAAAATCTTGATAAACGAGTTCGTCACAAAATTAGATTAAAACACTAACATTTCCAATATGACAGATTTCTTCCTTCACTGTGTTGTATATTGGTTTGTTATGATTTCAAATCCACTTACTTAGGACTTAAGTGAAGTTGTTTTGATCTAAGGATGAATCTGTTTATACCGAGGAATCTGCATTGGGATGTTGTCATCGACATCTGTTGTTGATGAGCACTTCCTAGCTCAACTGTTGACAGGCACTGCTGGGGACTTATGGATAAGATCATATGGAAGAACAGCTACGATGCAATGGACATTTAAACTTTAAATACCAAGAATTTGTGAGGACTTACCAAGAATGTTTGGTGTGGGCAAGGCTACTCTTTGCTGATCTAAATAGCTCTCTGGAGATCGAGACACTTGGTCAGCAGTGTTGTTAAACCATGCAGCAGTCTCAGGAAGAGAAGGGTTATCTGTTCCTGCTTTGGCAAGGTTACTCCTCATAGCCAGTAGTGTAAATCATGTAATGGTCCATAGAGTAATAACCTTCAAAGTAATAACTACTTTGTTGCCAATACTGGTGCCATCACCAACTAGCCACATGCACCAGAAGTGAGGAACTAAGCCAGCAGCTAATACCCAAGTTTTTGTTGGAAGGACTGACTGTACCAAGAACCAACTCATAGAAAGGTACACCTCAACTAAATGTGGACTCTATTTTATCTTTTGCCCCCCCTTTGCATGGAATAGTGTAACTGATCTATCATTGGTTTTGGAGTAGGTTATTTCTTTATTGACTAATTAAGAGACATCCTGTATGCTATTGGCTTGTGAAATATTATAATTCCTGCAGTGAACCTATGTTCAATTATTAGCAAAGATAATCTTAGTCTCTGAGCATAATCTGCCTCAAACAAAACACTGTGCCTTATGTAATGGCCCACTTAGTTGAAAATAATGGAAAACTGGGGCCATAAATCCTATAATCTATTTTACTCAAACAAATGACCTAAAACTTTCCCTTTTCTTTGGAGTGTGGGACTGTTTCTCATTTAAATATGTTCTTTTCCAAAAGGGGAAAAAAAAAAAGTCAAAGCAGTTAAATACATCTAGTTTGAATTTTCAATATAATGTTCCTAAACATGTCAGAAACATTTACCATGTACATGACTGGCTTCAGTGTTAAGCATACTAAAACTGAACAATATACAGAAGATCAACATAGTTTTTTGTCAAAATAACAAGAAAGTGTCTGACACATTCCTGAGTTTTTTTAAACTTCAAAAAACTTTTCCTAATTCAATGAAAGATTTAAAAAACCAAACCAAAACAAAGACAGGTACCAACTTTTTCCTGAAACGCAGCTTCAGATCACTGAGAGATGGTGAGGTCTCCCTCATCCTATCTAAATCCTGCTTGAGGGAAGATCAAATGGAATTCTGGTGAACTCCCTTACCCTAGAATTGCATGAATGGGTTAAGATTGCTGGTAAAGTCATAAAGTAGAAAAGGCCCTGGACTGAGAGTCACAAAAACAGCTGTGAGTTCAGATCAGCCACAAGGAACGTTATCTTTAATGTGCCACTTAGTTCAACCAGCCCAAGTCCTTCATCCATAAAACAAGGAGGGGATTCGCAAATTCTATACATCTAGATTTCATCCCCCACTCTACTCCAAATGCCTCTCCAAACTTTAAAATTTACAGAGAATTCCCACTTCCAAACATTAATGGAAAGTCTAAATGATTCACACAAAGGCAGAATTTCAGCAACCAAAGAGACCTGCAAACCTGGAGAGCTCCCACTTCTATTAGTGGGGAAACTTCCTTTTTATTGGGTCATGAAGGTAGAGGTCAGCTAGCTCCACTTTGCAGATTTCCACTTCTTCCATAATTATCAAACTCCCTCTCCAACCCACCAACACATAATTCACACAGCCAAGGAGTATGAGGCTACAGTCCTTCACTTTAAAATATGAATTAGGGGGTACCTGGGTAGCTCAGTTGATTAACCTTCTGGCTCAGGTCTGATCTCAGGGTCTTGGGATCCTGGGATTGAGCCCCAAGTCTGCTTGGGATTCTTTCTTTCCCTCTGCGCACCACCTCCTGCCCCCCGGCCACCACACTCTCTCATGCGCAGCACTCTCTCAAATAAATAAATCTTCAATATATGATTTAAAGGCTATAGGTTCTGTGCCCCTTGTCTCAACTCCAGGGCCTTGAATGCCAATCATAACCTTTGCTGCATGATACAGATCTGTATACATTTTCAAATTACAGTGTTGATAAGGTGTAAAAATAGATGTTATATTACCTGAAACCCTTCTCTTAAAACAATTTTTCTGATCTAAGAATATAGGAGGGGTGGGGAATTACTGTTTAATGGGTATAAAGTTTCAATGTTGTAAGAAGAAGAATTCTAGAGATGGAAGGTGATGGTGGTTATGCAATATTATCACTGAACTACACCTTTAAAAATGGGTAAGATGGTAAATTTTATTTGGAATACAGCAGACACAAAGGACTCCAAGATGGCATCAACTGTACCAATGAAGAGGAAACTGATGGATGTTAAAATAGGGAAGTTGGTAAGCTGGATACTGATGCGGGCTTTTGTCCCTTAAGGCACTTGAAGGGTTTCAGAGAGGTTACTACCAATATTACAAGTATGTTAATGTGAAAAAAGGGAGCACTGCTGGGCTTTCTATGGTCCTGGCAGCTTATGTGCTGTTCAACTACTGTCTTTCTTATAAGGAATTCAAACCAGAGTGTCTAGGCGAGTACTTAAGAGGGTACAGTGTGGAAGGTGGCAATGGCACCCCTTATTGAGAAATTGGATCACTGTTGAAGCCTTTCATACCCTAACTGAGAATTAACACCCAATAAAAGATTACTGGTACAAAAATAAATAAATTGGAAATTTTAAAAAGAACCCCCCCAGATATAAGATTATTATTTATAATATCTGCATAGGAATGGCCTTCTATTAAACACCATTCAAAACAAGAAAAGAAACCAAGTCTAGTGACTCTAAGTTTAGAGTCAGGCAATCCCAAGGCTTAAGAGAAAATCTTATGACTTAATGGGTGGCCAAAGGCAAGAGTCAACAAAATAATGCCAAGTACCAAAAATAAAAAGTTTTAGAAGAGGTACAGTTACAGCTGGTTTAATGGGGCAGATGCACGATGACGGTAAAAGCTGACCATTCCTGACCCCTTCTTTGTCCTCCCTCTTAGAGGATGTTTTTCTATGAGAACACTTCTCAAACAGAATTTGCTTTGTTAGCATGTATGCTTTCATGAAGTTATCTGTCACTGCCTAGGATGAGAGAGGAGTGACAGATGATTACAATTTCCACCTCCCACTCTTCATACCTCTGCTCTAAGTGGAGAGGAAGCTAGAAAAGGATACTCTTAAAAAAAAGAAAGAATGGATCTGGAAACAACCCCTAAGAGAACAGGGCTGGCTATTTCTCCAGGGTGTTCTGAGCCTAAGGCTCTATCTCTTATGCAGCAATTCATCCACCAGGTGTAGGCAGGCAAAGTCTTGATTCAGGAATTTAAAAATAAACAATGAAAAATATTTTTGGAAGAATATACACAAAAGGAAGAGACCTGAGTGGTTTGGGGGTAGAGTGACAACTTTCTTCTCACAGTATACTCTTTTGTGCCTTTTGGATTTTTTTTCACATCCTTAAGTTTCTTACTCAAAAATTAATTTCAAATATTTAAAAATAAAATAATTTTATAGAAATATGTCCCACAATAAGCTTACCTTAGAAATGAAAATAAATTCTTGCTTTTAAATAAGTCAGTGAGGGTTTTTTACTCTTTTTTTTTTTTAATTTTTATTTGACAGAGATTACAAGTAGGCAAGAGAGGCAGGCAGGGAGAGAGAAGAGGAAGCAGGCTCTCCACGGAGCAGAGAGCCCGATGTGGGGCTCGATCCCAGGACCCTGGGATCATGACCTGAGCCGAAAGCAGAGGCTTTAACCCACTGAGCCACCAAGGTGCCCCGGTTTTTTACTCTTCTGATTGTCAAATTTTGCAATGTATTTTATGTCAATGAATTCTTTTTAAGAATTGCTTTTGAATAAGCTATTTAATGTTTGAAAATTTTAAGCATGGAAGTTTTATCTTATAATATTTTAGAAGTCAGTTCTGTCAAATCTTATATTTTCTTCCAACCATTTATGAAATAACTATGTCCTACTATAGTATTTCTTTGTCACATGTCTTATTTAATGGAGCTACAAACCCACAAAAATAGCCAATCATGGTTTTTTTGGGTTTTTTTCCAATCATGCCTTTTAATAAATAGGAAACATTAAGGGCGCCTGGGTGGCTCAGTGGGTTAAGACTCCGCCTTCAGCTCGGGCCCTGATCTCAGGGTCCTGGGATCAAGCCCCCTGTCGGGTTCTCTGCTCAGTGGAAGCCTGCGCCACACACCCTTCCCCCCTGCCCCTCCCCCCGCCCCGGCCTGCCGCCTATTTGTGATCTCTGTCAAATAAATAAGTAAAATCTTAAAAAAGAAATAGGAAACATTAGAGGAAACAAATCTTATGTTACTTGTTTCATTATGCAAATATGCGAAAACTTACTGGATTGGATTCTCTACTAAATTTACACCAAAAAAAAAAAAAAAAATTTGGGGGGCACCTGGGTGGCTCAGTGGGTTAAAGCCTCTGCCTTTAGCTCGGGTCATGATCCCAGCGTCCTGGGATCAAGCCCCGCATCGGGCTCCCTGCTCAGCCGGGAGCCTGCTTCCCTTCCTCTCACTCTGCCTGCCTCTCTGCCTACTTGTTATCTCTGTCAAATAAATAAAATCTTTTTAAAAATTAAAATTAAAACTAAAAAAATATATTTTGAATGTGCTTCTTGACATTCTTAATTGTTTCTTATTATAGGTGCTCACCATATGTTTACTTTGAAGTTCCAAGATAAACCACTAAATATAAGGGGAAACCTCAAGTTGACACAATGTCCTGTAATGAGAGCATGCAATACTTGATACTGAAATGCCCTATATCTTCAATTCTTTATTATTTCACTACATGAAAGTTCAAAATACAAAACAGCATAGGTAGGGGGTTTCATTTGGAAACAAAGAATACTACGCCAAAATGAGAACTATTCAACCATTTCCAAAGATGCAAATGTAAACAAATCCAAAGACTGAGCAATTGGGTAATAACTGACAAGCTGTAAAAATTAAGGAAAATTAAGAAATAGTAACATTTCTAAAGTCTTTTATGTACGGTAAGGAACGGTAAGGAAAAGATACCTTCAAGAGTAGTATAGGTATATCTCCCCTCTGTCATAAATCAGAGAATTGGAGTAAAATACATTGAAGTTTCTACCCATGGTGATGGAATATTCCTTCAACCTCTACATTACTCAGGAAGTTGTACACATTTTTGCCTCCAAAATGTCCCATTCCTCCCCTTCTAATCTCAAAGCCACTGCCTTACTTCATTTATCTCTAAGTGACTAACATGCCTAGCTTGCCAACACTTTCTCCATCACAACATTCTTCACACCACCAATCTCAGACACATCTGATGATGCCTCTCATCAGCTAAAATAAGTGCCCCAGAATAATATCTAAATTTCTTAAAATAGTACCCAAGGCTTTCATGATCTAGTGCTCTCAACCTTACTCTCCTGTTTCCTCTCCCACCACATTTATCCTATAGACCTAGATGCCTTTCTATCATCTTGATCTGTAATTCACTCTCCTCCAACATTTGAGATCCTCTAAAACTCAATTTAAATGTCAACCTCCTTCATGATTTGTTTCTCTCAGTGGGATAAACATTTCCCTTCTCTTTGTCCCCCTGCACTTCCTTTAAATTGTTGCTTTAGCACAGCTCTCAAACTACTGCTAGAATCAGCTACACAAGCGCCTATCTCCCTGCCCTATCCTTCTTGTCTGGTTCATGTGTTCCCTTAAAATACTAAAAACATGTTAAAGCATCCAAGTTATATGGACCTCTGTTCTCTAGAAGCTTTCACTCTAATAAAAGAATATATGAATATATATATTTCTTCATAATAAAATTAGGGGGTAAATTTTATGGTATGTGAATTATAGCTCATTTTTAAAAAAATAACAGAGTAGTAAGTGGTAGGAAAGTTAAAGATAATCCTTTCATGTACTTCCTCAGCAGGCAACTCTGATGGTAATAAAAGTTTTTAAGAAGGGAAATATTATTTTGGGTTGGCCAAAAAAAAAAAAAAAAAATCACTGAGAACTGAGTTCTCCATATTTTTAAATTATAGGTATAGAGGAAAAAAGCCATCTTTATTGACTTAAGACCTAATAAACTTATTTAGAAACCAGCTTCTGTTCTCTGAGACTCACAGAAATCATCTTAGAGCTTTCTTTTGCATTATCTAGGCCATCCCCATGAAATTAGGTATTTAAAAAAAAATTAAACTCACTTATGACCTGCCAAGGATAGAATCACAAACTGCTTCCAGATTTCTACCTGAATGATCTAAATATCTTAACTCTGCTTCTCTAAGTGAATCAAGCTAACCCAGGTTTAGTGTGGTTACGTCTTGCTTCATCAACTTTCAACTGGGAAAGCAGCTCCGTTTTAGAAATAAGGTCCACATAAATTGTTTTAGTTATTGTTGTGCACATGTGTGCCCACATATGCTTCTTTTTCTTGGTATCTTTTTTTAAAAGTTAAGATATAATTCACATACCACAAAACTCACTATTTTAATGGTACAATTCTGTAGTTTTTAGTATATTTACAATGTTGTGTAACCATCAACCTTATCTAGTTTTAGAACTTTTTCATCACCCCACAGGGAAACCCAGTACCCATAAAGCAGTCACTCCCTATTTCCCCTACCCCTCAGGCCCTGGCAACCACTAATCTGCTTTCTGGGTATGCCTATTCTGTGCATTTCATATAAATGGAACTGAACAATATGTGACCTTTCATATTTGGCTTCTTTCATTTAACATGTTTTTAAGATTCATCCATGTTGCAGAATGTATCAGTATTTCATTCCTTTCTATGACTGGAAAAATTCCATTGCATGGATATACCATATTTATCCATTAGTCACTTGACAGACCTTCAGGATGTTTCCACTTTCAGGTTAATATGAATAATGCTGCTATGAACAATAGCATACAACTGTTTTGTGTGAACAATATGTCTTCACTTCTCCCAAGTATATACCTAGGCAAATTCCTGGGTCATAACAGTAACTATACATTACTATTTTTAACCATTAAACCATATTAACTTCTCTAAGAACAAACTATTCACACACATTTCAAAGGGCAGTAACAATAGTTTTGCATTTTGATTAAAAGCAAATTGTGCTATGCCTAGAGAAAGAGAATTCTTTTGGGACCAATGTCTTTAAAAGTTAAAGTAAATTCAAGGTCTTACAAGAGAGATTAAAACCCTTTAAAACACTAAGACATGAAGCCTTTACTACAGCAAAGTTTATTCTAGTCATCAAAGGGATTAAATATGCAATTTTTTTAAAAAAGTGAAAGAGGAAAATAATGGCAACTATCAAGTTTATCTAGTAGGCAGTAACTATTTCCACTCACAACTTCCTACTCAGTATCTCCAAGTGGATGTCTAACAGACATTTCAAACTTAATAGGTCTCAAACTGAACTCCTATACCCTTTGCTCCCCAAACCTGTTCTTTCTGCAAACTTTTGCCTAGACACCAAACCTTGGTCTTAGGTTTGACTCACATACCACACATCCCAGTTGCCAAACCCTGTTGTCTGTATCATCCAAATATATCCAGAACCCAATCACAGTCTGTATCATCCAAATATATCCAAAACCCAATCACATTTCACCACCTCTATCATATACATCATTTCTCACCAAGATTATTGCACCACTATGGCCTAGTGTCAAACATAGCCAAAAGAATCCTCTGAAAACCTGTATCAAATCATGTCCCACCTCTTCAAAGTCATCCAATGGCTTCCCAACACTCATCCCTCATTCTCTTTCATTCATGCCAGGTACTCTTGGGCCTCAGGGCTTTTCCCCCCCTCTGTCTGCCATGACCATCCCCTTGCATCACATACATTTTTACCTTCTTCAAGTCTTTGCTCACATGTCTCCTTCTCAGTGAGGGCTTCACCTGGCCACTGTATTTAAAATTGCCATATACCCGAATACTCCATTTTTATTTCCAGCTCTGTATCTCTCCAGAACATTTACACCAGCACAACCCACACTTTGTTTGTTTCTAGTTACCTTCAAGAATATAAATGCCATTAGGACTGGACAATTCTTCTGTTTTGCTTACTGAATACCCATAACTTAGAACACAGGCTGGCATATAATAAATGTTCAATAAATACTTGCTAAATGAATGAACAAATAAAAGGAAACAAAGTTGCTCAGAAAAGAGCTAAACAGAAATCAAATATTTTTAAGGAACGAATATACTAAATACGGTAAAGATGGAATGGGAATGGAAAAACAGCTCTTTTTGAAAAATATACCATATGTTTCTACACTTTGCTTTAGGAAAAATGGCTATCATTTATTTCATTGTTCTCAAAATGGATCTATCCATTGTCCATTGCCAAGGGCCCTTAGCTTCTGAAGAGCTAAAATAAACTCTGGGGATCCTGGAGTGATGCGTTTTTCTCAACTGCCACATATACATAGAGCCAAGGACTTTCATGATCTTGGCCTTCTATTAGATCCATTCTCAGGAACTTCACACAGTACACTCATAGGTTTCTTGGCCACCTTCCAAGTAAAACCACTAATTGGGGAGTTTACCTTCCTTGGAAGTAAAATCACAGAATCTTCAAATGCAATCGATCTTAAGATCTATCCCAACCCCTACATAATTTATATTAGAAACCTAGAGTGAGAAATAAATAAAGCGACTTGCTCAAAATATCCTGAATAGTTACACTAAGTATTTTTCAAAAAGTAAGTGATAAGCATTACAAAATCTAAGAGAATTCAGATAGCTGAAACAAATCCTCTAAAATCCAAAACAAGACATTATTAACAAAAATTTAGTACAAATGATTATATTTTATAATATCAATAAGTCTATCTATCCATACATTAGATTTAAAAGATATAACAGAGCCATCAACAGAATTATACTCTGGTATTTAGCAAAGTAAATGATGGACAAATTCAGATTTTTTAAAAAGGCACACCTCTTCCCAAAAGGAGGCTTTTCTTATTGAGTGCTGGGAATGATGAGCATTTCTAAAGTCTTCCAAGTACCAAACTTTCCTAAGCATTACTTCAAAGTAACAGTACCAGGATGTTTCTGTGAACCAGTCATTTTCATGTGGGGTTCATAAGGAGTATTATTAAAATCTATATGACTGGGGTGCGTGGGTGGCTTAGTTGGTTGAGCAACCAACTCTTGGTTTCAGTTCCAGTCTTGATCTCACGGTTTTAAGATCAGAACCATGCTGGGCTCCATGACAGGCATGGGGCCTACTTAAAAAAAAAAATCTACATGCTCTTCACCACCACCCTCTCCTTTCCATCCTTGCAATATTCTAATATACCTTTGAGGGAGGTGTGTCCTTGGTACTATTACTCATAAGAGTATACTGTAGCCTTCAAGTGCCTTACAGTGAAAAGAGACTGTGAACCATGATTATAAACTATCTCTCATAATGGTACAGAAAAAATATGTATTTTCATGGACAGTAATGTCTGCCAAAAACTCTTTCACAGCCCACACCTAGTGAAATCCTATCCTGCTTTTCAAGGCTCACCCTTGTCCTCTTTGCTTGAGATTTTTTTCTGACCACTCCATCTCTGGGGCCCCTTTCTTGATGTGAAGACCTATATAGCCTTTGTTATCTGTACCTGCTATTCAGCATTCATCACACACTGACAAGGAACATCCTTTGTGTTGTCACCTTAGTTGTTGGTGACTTTTTCTACATTTGACTAGAATGTAAGGTCAGAATCCAAGGAGTTATGTAATTGATATTCCTACAGGGGTTTTCTGGAAGGCAAAACATAATTCTCTCATATATGAAAGGGAAGAGTTAGAGGTCCTTAAGGAGTGACTGGGTTTAGAATACACAGCACAACCATCACTGAACTGCAATTTTAGAAGTTTTTGGTTTTACCAAACAATGATTCCCAACCTGCAAAAGTAATAAAGATATCCTTTCAGGTCAAATTAGGTTTTAAAAGCCAAAAGCACTAATAGTAGGTATCAAATAACTCTTAATTGAGAGGATACATGCATCCAAAACTATTAGTACATATATGAGAGTTATGATACTCATTTGGTCCCCAGAGCACACTTGGTGTGCACAACAAATTGAAGTTCCCCCAAGATCTCAGACTGGCACATTGCTGAATTTTATTGTGCTGTGGATATGGGATATTATTGCCACATTAAAAAGTAGTACTACTTAAAAATATTTAGGAGCAAGCAAAATATAAAAAGGCCACAAACACATCCCTCTACCTGCCCCTAACTGCAACTCCTCCAGAACCCCAGCATAAAACCCTTCTGTAACTCAACCCCTCCTCCCATGAATTAGCACATTTTAAGCAACATGAAACAATTCACTGTTTCAATTAAATTTTTCTTATGGTTTTAAATTAATAAATAACATAGCAAAAGGAACAAAGAAATTACTATTTTAGATAAAACCAAATAGCAAGTATTTGAAGGTCTATCTCCTATATACTTCTTGATCCTACTGAAATTCAATCCTATTAACCCATTTCATCACCTTTTTAAAAAACAAAGAGGGGGCATCTAGTGGCTCAATCGGTTAAGCACCTGCCTTCAGCTCAGGTCATGATCCCAGAGTCCTGGGATATAGCCCCCCATCAGGCTCTCTGCTCAGCAGGGCGTCTGCTTCTCCTTCTCCCTTCTCCTGGTGGTGCTCACTTGCTCTCTCTTTCAAATAAGTAAATAAAATATTTTAAAAAAACAAGCAAACAAAACAAAAAACTACCAGTATTTTCCAGCAGAGGCATAAATACTATTCTAATCATGGTTCAAGCCTTTTGTGCAGTCACCAACAAGAAAGAGCTTAAATAAATGAGCAGTATAGCATCCCATTCAAAGGAGTTAGCCTTAGGCTCAAACCTTGGCTCTGCCACTTATCAACTGTATGATCTTGGGCAAGTTACTTAAATAAATTCCAGATAACTTATGTAAAGTGCTTAATGGGATCCTTGGGAGGTTTTAAGGGCTGAGAAAAATGGTTACTGATTAATTATATCTGATATATAACAACAAAGATATTATCATAATTTCAAAGCTTCCTTTCAATTCATACTGTCATTTTTGTCTGACTTCAACAGGCCTATTCCAGGTATCATAAACCTCCACTGACCTACATCTGGTTCTGTGACCTCCTGTTCTACCCATGACTACTACTACCGGCAGTCTCTGGAAGTTAGGAAAAACTTAGCAAAACAAAACAGAAGGTCACTGGATTAAAGCAAAACAACAAAACCCACTCTGAAACACTGAAATCACTCAAGCAGGAATCACTGCCTTAGGAAGGGAGACAGAGTAAAAGGACAAAAGAAAAAAAATATTCAAACACTCTTAAAACCCTTAGCTCACACAAATTCTTTTTTTTTTAGGACCAAATTTTAAACATCATCATCATTGTCTGCAGAAGCCATGAATAACCAGAACCACTTATGAAACATGCCTTACTAAAATTATTTTCTTTACCATTTTTGAGTTAGTAATGATTTCACCATTACTACCCTATTATTTAATATAAAGTCTCAACAACTTCTTGAAGTTTCTCCTTTCCCATGTGTTTACGCCTCCTGGTATAAAGTAATTAAAATTAAAGCAAGCCACAAGTCTACTTTGTACTAAAATCCTGTCAAATTCGTCAGTGGAGTCTCATTTACTCCAGTAGCCAGCTGAGAGTTCTGTAAGAAAAACGTGGGCTGCTCTACTTGATGCTGGCCATTCAGTAGATGGCACTCTTCCCTTTGAGCCCAAATTAAACAACCTCCAAGAAGCACGTTCTGTGACAGTCAGGTGAGATACAAAACAGGGCTTCTCTCTTCAAAGCACTCTGATAGTCACAAGCCCTCCAGAAATGCATTCATCAAAAGCTGATGGTCCAACCAGATACTTTTCAAGAGCCCAGCAAAATTCAGATTATAAAAACATCAAACAAAATCACCTAACTTGAGTGATTACCAAGTAATCAGCTTTTCAGAGCCTTCACTAGGTCAAGCAGATACACTGTTCTTATTCAGGTATAACGTGTTCTGTTCCTATTACATTCTGCTTTAGAGGTGACAGTCTTTCAGTGGCTAGTGACCAAATCATTGTCTATCTAGTATTTCATTAGAGTATTTAGTGATAATAGTTTAGAGAACTATGATTTTTTTTTGTCATCAACATTCACTAAGACAAAAGATTACTTTCATATTACTTTCAACATTTTTTTGTTAAAAATAATTTTTGACACCCACTTAAAAAGAAACATCCTAACACAAAATTATTGTAGATTCAGTTTTGCAAAAAAGTGCTTAAACAATATGATTTCTGATTAGTAATATGTATTTTAATTTTAATGCATAATAGCTCCCAACTATTACAAGTAAGGTTTCTCACACTTCTGTTTCAGAGATATTTTCTTGAAATTTAGAAAACAGACAGTTGTAAACAGGAATGGAAGGAAATTCCTTTTAGTCAACTTTCTAGCTACAAGGCAAACTTTTCAGCAATCAGATAGGAATCACCTTGAACATTCCACCTTTCTCTAGAAGAGATAAAACTCAGTCCTGGCAATAAAAGGCATAGGAGGAAGGTAAGGTGGAAAGAACACGGTTTTAAAGTTTAAAAACAAAAACAAAAACTGGGGAGTGGGGACAAGGAATAAGACCAATATATCAACTTCATTACCTATCTCTTTCCCCTTTCCACTCTCTGCGCCACTCATCCTATGTACTTAAGCCCATTCACAGCTCCGCTTGAGCTGTGACCATCATCGTTCCCCAACTTCTTCTCCCCAGACATTAAGAAAGTAATGAAAAGATTCTGTAAGGGGAGCCTAATAAGACAAATGAGATTAGAAATGACAATGCAGCTAACACCGGTTGGCTCTAATTTCTGAAGGATTAAAAACAGCATTCTTAAAGAGTCCCTGAGAAGGACTTGATCCCAAAGTTCATGTCTTCAGACATACCAAGTAAGCCAATATCTTCTCCGTGAGGATACAGAATAAACCCCAATTTTTTTTTTTTTTTGGTATGGCATTTAGTCATTCCAGATCAAAAGATGACAGGATGAGAATATTGTATGGAAAAAGGAAAAAGGAAATGCTGTCCTTGTACAGGATAAGTGAGCCATTGTGGAAGAGCGTCACAGAAACATTGCTGATGGTGACAAATTAAAGGCATACACCAAGTCCCAAGATACTGAAAACCTCAGCACTTCTCCAACCTGATTGCCTTCTACATTGTCGGAATTCCAGCTGCCCTAGCAGGCAACCAACAACAGCCTGGGAGTGGAATTAAACAGTCTCCTGAACTCATACCTGCACTGTCCTTTCCTCTTCCAAAGAGGTAAGGGGATGGGGGAGTTAAAAAAAAATTATAAGAATAAATTTAAAGGAGTATGGTGAGTAGCAAAAAGAATACAGTGACAATTTCATGTATGTCACCTGCAGTTAGATTTCCATCTTGCTTAATCAATTGCTTGCCTTAATGTCCACTTGCCTTAATGTACCTTGGGAGCATTAAAATTAAAAGTTTTATTAATATTACAGTATTTCTTGAGACACTGATTTTTAAGAACATATGTCATTTGCCCTTAAGCTTCCAAAAAGTGTTTTAACCCCTGGCTGGCTAGTTGTGAGAAATTGTTATCCTACGGAAATCATGTATGTCTACTGCAGAAAAAGTGAGTTTAATCACCCCAGGTTCAAACTATAGTCTTGTTTGATGAGGTAGCAATCTTAAATGCTAGTTAATGTACTGCCTATACACCAATGTCCTCAGGCCTAGTTTTGGACAATTTGAAACAAAAAGGTTTCAAAGTTCATCTTATACCAGAGAGGTCTTACCATTTCCCATTAAGCTTTATCACCAACTTTTAAAAACAAGTAAATGTGAGGCATACGGTGGCAATGCAGATAAGTCTGATATCAGGTGAAAGTTCAATTTAGATCTAAACTCATTATAAAGATGTAACTACACTTCAAAGCCTATACAATAACATTCAGCTTTGGCGGTTAGAAACCAGTCTATACTATCTTCCTAGGAAGGAAATTTATAAGAACAATAAGCCTTTTAATATCAAAGATGGGTTTCATTCATTTTATACCTTTTGGTGATCATGGTACTACTTTTTGGGTTATACTAGATAACACTGAAAGCCACATTCACTCTTTAAGGTTTCTAGGATACTCCTCATTAAATTGCTCCGTCAGTGTAGTAAGCGATATCCTAGAAAGCTGAGAGATTATTAATGCAGCTTTTCAGGTATCTAACAATAATTAGTTTAGGAAAACATGAGACTGATTCTCATTATTTGTACTATCATCTAAGTCTCTATGGTAAGTTAAACAGTACCATCTTAACATTCAAATAAGTATTCAACTGTGCAATTAACTTAATTCTGAACTGCATTTTGAAACCTGTCCAGATATAAAAGATCAGTATTATTAAAATGCACATGAAATAAAGAGCCCACAAACATTTTTTCCTGTAACACTTAATTTTAATTAACACAATTTTCAGTTAAAGTTGTTCAATGCATACTGTAAATACTCAAATTATTTACTGCATGAATGCCAGGTGAATAATTTTTAACTTTACATGAAAGGAAGTAACCACCCTCCGGTAGGATGGTTATATGCATGTGTGTCCATAACCACCTACTGCTAAAAGGAAAAAATTAAATTCATCTAGTTACTACATATAAGGGATATGTAAGAGTTAACAGACATGTTTTCTTTCAAGACACAGTCAATGAAAGACTTCTAACCTGTATGATATAAAGGATTCTAAATATATACAATCCATTACAGTAAAAATTTGAGTTTGTCTTGGCTCTTGGCCACGAGAGCTTAGTCACTTGCAGAACCCGAAAGACTTCACAACAATCTCATCTATAAAATACACTGGAATGGACCCCAAGATCAAATGATAAACCACTGGGGCGCCTGGGTGGCTCAGTGGGTTGGGCCTCTGCCTTTGGCTCAGGTCATGATCTCAGGGTCCTGGGATCGAGCCCCGCATCGGGCTCTCTGCTCAGCAGGGAGCCTGCTTCCCTCTCTCTCTGCCTGCCTCTCTGCCTACTTGTGGTCTCTGTCAAATAAATAAATAAAATCTTTAAAAAAGAGATCAAATGATAAACCATTAACACAAAAGACAGGGAAGTATCAGGGCACTCATTTTGAACCTCAATGACCTAACACAGTCTACGACGCCTTAATTTGAAATAAGGTGTCCATGTTTAAAAGAAAGAATAGTACTCTGATTAGACATTTAAATTTTTTTCCTATTCAAACTCTACATATTTAGCATTTCCAAAGGATTTGGAAACAGCATTGAATATTAATTCTAGCTAAAAAATTTAGTATTTATGTATGTGAGAAACAGATTGTAACCTGTGTCTTCAATACAGCTTGGGCTTTCTTAATTCAACATGCTTGTTTTTAAACATTTTTTCCTAACATTGTATTTCACTAAACTGTCAACAAAAGGACATTTCAGTTCTCTACAATAAGTCTAAACATTACTTAAACCAGCTCCTAATTTAGGTTGTAATTTATTTGCTGGACCTATCAACTACATTGGTGAAGCAGCAACACACAATTCAATGAAGAATGTGACAAAGTACAAATCATAGTTATATCTTAAGGCTAATTTTAGGAGGCAACTCAGGTGGAATTTAGAACAAATTTAAGTTAAAAATCCACCTTAGCTTGATATGATGGTGATAATCAAAAGATCAACCCTACTGATTTAGTGCAGAAGCAGAAACTCTCCAAGGGAAATTAGTGCCTGCTGGGCCTGGTGGGTCCCAACACATTGGTAAGCTTTAACAAAAACAAATAAATAAATAAAAATAAAAAGGGTTTTAATTATAGTAATTAAAAAAATAACATACCCTATCCCAAATATAGTATCTTAGCTAAACTTAGGGATCAAAAAAGAATCCTCTTCCAAAGTCAAAAGGTCATTCTATTTAATGCAGATTAATCACCACCCTTCATATTTAAACAACCTGTTGGTGGTATTTAATACAAAAGGGTGTGGCTAAACATCACAAAGGCATACACCTGCAGTATTGGAAATCCACAGAGAACCTTTCACCAATTTGTAACTACTACTGCAAGTATAATAGCAGGGCCCAGTAGTCACACTCTACCGTCAGACTATGGGTTCAGAACAAGCCTGTGGCACCGAGTACCTATACTCCTTGGGCACAAACCTTTGTCTCTGTTTAGTCACTGGGTTGTCGTGAAAAATAAATAAATTAAATCATATAAAACTGTCTGGCACAGAGGTAGAGGAAATAAATATGGGTTTTACAAATATGTGCTTAGTCTTCATTTGCTATGTAGTGTGATATAACCACCTTTTGAAACGACCCATTTTATAGACTAATGATGATAAACACACAAAACACTTTACTGTGTATCAGACTATAGTGTAAACACTTTACATAAAACAACTCAGTTAATATTATGATACTATCATTCCCCAACACTCTACAAACTGAATTTGTTCAGATTTGGGTTTCTATGCTTTTATAGGATTTCTTCCCTCAATAAAAATGCTTCTCATACCCTGATGACATGCATAAGTGATGCTGCTAACCAACTGCTTTGCCACAGAACAGATTAAACAGCTAACAATCTGTGTAGGCTGAGGTGTAACAAAACAGACATGATACACCTACTTCAGGAAGCCTCACAACTGCAGAAGTTGAACCCCACCTTGAGTCCAGATTTTAGGATTATGTGAAGGAGATGACGTTATGTCCTCTTAGTCTCAAAAAACATTCTGGTTTCACAAAGACCAAACGCACGCTTTAAACATCACGGAGTGAAGAGCATCCTTCCCAGTATAGGATTATTGAAAAAAGGAATTAGAAAGAGAAGTGTACAATTTTTTCATTTTTAGAATGTAAAACATTTTGAAATACAATCCTTCTATTATGCAAAATAAATTTCCCATGATCACCTGTCATGTCAAATGTTTAACAAACCTGTTATCATACATGTAAAAAAGCTACAACATATTGAATGCCCCATCTCTTAGTTTGCATTTAAATTGAGATAAATTATGTTTAACATTCAAAATTGATAGGGCACTTTTTCTTTAAAAACTTCTACCAACATGCCAGCACCTGAGGTTAATTTTAAGAGTGAACTCTTTGGATCGGGCACCTGGGTGGTTAAGCGTCTGCCTTTGGCTCAGGTCAGGATCCCAGAGTCTGGGGATCTAGTACCGCATCACACTCCTGGCTCGGAGGAGAGTCTGCTTCTCCCTCTCCCAGTGCCCCCTTCCCCAGCTCGTGCTCACTCTCCCACTTGCTTTCTCTCAAATACATAAAATCAGAAGAAAAAAGGTGGGAAGAAAAAAAAAAAGCGAACTCTTTAAAAAGATGAAAAGTTAGGGACGCCTGGGTGGCTTAGTGGTTGAGCGGCTGCCTTCGGCTCAGGTCATGATCCCAGCATCCTGGGATCGAGTCCCACATCGGGCTCCTTGCTCGCCAGGGAGCCTGCTTCTCCCTCTGCCTCTGCCTGCCACTCTGTCTGCCTGTGCTCGCTCTCTCTCTCTCTCTCTCTGACAAATAAATTAAAAAATATATATATATTTAAAAAAAAAAAAAGATGAAAAGTTAAATGTAGCCAAAGTGGGCATTTTTTTTCTGGCCCTCCCTCTGCAAAATTAATCTGGTCAATTTAAGCAAAGGAAAACAAGTTACAGGTCAATTAAAATGCAATCAAGATTTGGATACAAAAAACTTTATACATATGCTCCAAAAGTAAGGCTATAAATGAGTTGGTACCATACTTTACTTACACAAATTTTTAAATAGTCAAGCAACTTAATTTAACAACAGGTTACCCTGCACTCTTATTCTCTTTACCAACAGTGTCTTGAAAGGCTTCTGAAGCCCAAATTAGGATATGCTAAGCACAATGTAGAGGCACTTCATTCCAAGAAAAGCAACCATTTCATACTGCTAAATTAGAAATACTGTATAACAAACATACACACACGTTTACGAAGCTGGTTCCAACCCCTAGAATCTTATCAACTCCTTCACCACACTTGTATGTAATCCCAACTCAAAACCTCCTGGTTGAGTTAAATTCCATTTCTCTCCTTACCACTATAGTGGTCAGTGGCAAAAGCACACGTGCCAAAGGAAGTAGTGGTTTTACTACGCTCCCATTTTAAGCAGGCACCTACTTGCAATTAAATCTCTGCAACAAAAAAGTTCACCTAAGGCCATTCTTGCCAATTTAATAAAGGCCTAGCTTATTCTACCTGTCTCCGTGGTCTTGCCTCAGCTGTAACAGCATACCTCCAAAGGGGCTGGACGTGCCCCCAAACACCAGCAAAGGGGACCTGCTGCCAACTCTGCTTGTCACCCCAGGCGGGAAGCACAACCTTAACGTGTAAGTGTTTGTAGGGGTGTGTGCGCGCGCTGGGAGGATGGGGACGCGGACTACAGGAGAAAGGTGGCTGCACACTTTCAATTAGTAACAGAAGTTTTTAAACGAGGAAAACAAAACAAACCAACATTCCTTCCCTTGCCTCCACCTTCTCCGAGCGCGGAACCTCGGGGGCACACCTTCAGAGCTTAAGGTCCCCAGGTCACCAACGCTTCAACTAGCTCTTGATTTTCAGAACTCCCTACCCTCTCGAGGGAAACCAGAGGACGCCCAAGAGTCCGGCCCACCCGGCGGCGCCAAGGGGCCCTCCCCCTCAGGTCCACTCCCCTCGGACCAGCCCAAGGCTCCCATTCCGGCCCCCCGGGAAGAGAGACGTTCACCTGAGGCGGCAGGGTGTCCCAGCCAATAGGAAGTCCCCTCGGCCCCGCAAGCCACCGCGCTCCCCGCCCCCGCGCGACCCCCTGGAAAGGTCCCACCGCCCAGCCAGCGCGGGCGCAGGCCATCCCCGCCAGGAGGAGGGACTCGACGACGGCGCCTTCTCTCCCCTCAGGATTACCTCGCAGCTCGCCTCGCGCAGCTGGCTTTGTGCTCCCTTTCCTCCTTCTCCGCGGCCGCGGGAGCTGCAGCGACTGCTCGATCCTCCGCCGCCGCCTCTTAAGCGCCGCAAGGCTCCACAGGGGAGGACAGAAGGGGAGGGGGCGTGAGGAGGGAGGGACCTGGGCGCCGAGCCCTCTGTAGCAGGAAGCGGCGACACCTGGGTCGCGATGCCTCTAGCTCTCGCTCACTGTTCTTAAAGAAAATAATTTAAACCCCCTTCCTTCCCCTCCCGCCCCACGACCCAGCGACCGTTACCAGCGGGCCGCTTGCGCTCTGGCGGGACTGGCCGAACGCCCCCGGAGCGTCCTTTGGCCCCGCCCCTAAGCCCCGCCCCAAGCCCCGCCCTTAGGCCCCCAAGCGCCTCTGGCTCCGCCCCTCGCAGCCCCCGAACGCCCTGGTTCCGCCCTTTGGGCCCCCCGAGCGTCCTGACCCCGCCCCTCGGAATCACAGGACGTTCTCGGTCCCACCTCCTTAAGGCTCCGCCCCTTGCGGCCCCTCGCGCCCCTCGCGAGCCTTGCTTCCAGCGGCTACGGCCCCCTCCCCGCCCTCTTACCACATCTGTGTAGCCGCGGCCGCAAGGACCTACCGGCCGGCCGGGCCTCTGGGAGGGCCTGGCGCTAGGCGGCTGCCTGGCACCTCTTAAGCGTCCTCCTCCGGCTATGCAGTTCCGATCCGTGGCGTCCCCTGAGGGTCAGAGGGGGAAATAACCCCGACGGAAACCCGACTACCAGGAGGAGGAGGAGGAGGGACGCCTCAGAAATGTCGCCCACCCTAATCTGAGCGAGCCCTCTCCGTCCCGAGGCTGAGCCGCGGCTTTCAGTCAACCCCCGCCGCCGGCTCTGGCATCTGGGTCTTCAGGGGGCGGCTATGGCTAAGGTTCAGTCTCCGCACGCCCCCCATAGGAGGGGCCTAGATTTTCTCCTCAGCGTACTTGCCTATCGGGCGCTTCCTCCCCCTGCTCACCTCCACAGAGGGGCAGGGCAAGGGCTCTCTCAGTCCGGCTCCACTTAGGCCGGTGGAGGGTCTTCACCCCTACTTTGGCCCCTGGCTTTGTGACCTTATGAGAGCTGGCTTCTTGCAGGGGAGAAGTCGAGGGAGGCAGCGCCAGCTTTCAAAATGAATTTGGGGCTGGGTAAACTTTGCAACATGCAAGAGCAGGGATGTGGATCCATCCACAGGTGACACTGGGCCCCCTCCCCCTCCCCCTCCGCCGCCCAGACACGTTTCTCATTCCAACCTGTTCTCGAAACAGACCTCCCAGTAATGCACACCTTTCTCTGCCACCCACGATTCGCACATCCCTTCCGCACACGTGTCCTCCACGGACACGCGTCCACTCGCGAGCTCACCCCTCCACGCGCCATTCTGGTTATTCATGGTCCCTTGAGTCAACCCCACCCTACCAAACAGAACAAACTTCATTCCCCACCCTTATCTCCCTTCGTTTCCAAGGCACTGGCGACAGTCCACTTCATTTCCTTCCTCCTCTGCAGACTCTTCTCTTCCCCCTCAAATACTTCATGCCATCCCCCTTATCCCCATCCCCTCCCTCTTCCCTAAAAATGTGCTAATTAAAATGTAGTTTCCTCTTCCCACATATGAAGTGTGGAAAATGAATCTTGTGTTGGCACAAACTGTGATTCATTTATCCTCATTTTCTCTCTCCACTGGACTAAGGCTATAGAAATTTTAGTCTACCACCATCTCCCATCTGCTCAAAATCTAACCATGCCTTATGATTTTTAAATACCCCTGAAGGATCAAGGGAAGGCTTCCTGACTCGGGTGAGAAAATATTTAGAAAATGCTCAGCCTGTCATTTTATTTGGTGTTTAAAAATATCTGCAGTATTTGAGAGAGCTATTGGGAGTGGCTGGATTTTTTTTTTTTTTGCATTTATAAAGAAAAAAATGAAAAGCCTCTGCATGCATCAAGGTTAGTCTTTTATGAATAACAAAAATAAATAAATAAAAGTATGTTAAGAGCACTTATCAGACAATAGTCTCCACTATATGGAGCATTTGCCACTCACAAATCTAAACAACCCCCTCCCCAAAGAAGGCAAATTAACATAATCCATTTTAAACATGTCTGATGAGCCATCGTTTCCGTGATCATTCCCTTTCCCACAGTTTCTGGACCAAAATGGATAGAAGATCGGCTTACCCGCGGGAGATGCAAGGCGTTCTTGAGTCAAGGGTAGTAGACGTGTGTGTCTTCTGTAGGTGTGGGTTCTGCAGTGCTGCACAGGAGCCCACTGCAGCCTCAGACCCGCGGCGGCGGCGGCGGCGGCGGCAGCCACAACAGCCGCTGCAGCTTTTCCCAATGCTGAGTAGTAAAGTGACTTCGTAGAGACTCCCCAGTTACCATTAGGCGCTTGCTTATGAAAAAGGAGGCGGAATCTTTCTTAAAGGAATGGGCTTTGTTTCTCCTCTCTACTATTGCTTCATAAGAAGCAGAAGCAGGGACTTTTTGGGACTGAGTAAAGCAGTACAGCTGTGGGAGGTCAAGGTTAAAATTGACCGGATGGATGATCGAGGGACTGATTTAGTGCGAATCAATGAAATGCTGGAAGCACACTAGTTTTAAGAGCCCTGCTAACTTCAAACATTGGGGTCCGTGGCAAAAATAAAGCGGTGTGCCTGGAAACCAGTTAGTATTTTGGGCTAATATTTAATTTCCAATCATTGCACTAAAATGATAGCCAAATAAAAAGAGGTTATTAGCATTTAATACAAGAATTCGAAAAGAATATTAAAACTCATTCATGTGATTGGGAGCAGTGAAGTCAAACCTTCTAACAGTATAAGCATACCTAGGATTTCAGTGGATGTTGGTATTGGAAAATATATTATTGACAGATTTCAGTGTGTATTTTTTTAAAGATTTTATTTATTTATTTGACAGAGAGAGATCACAAGTAGGCAGAGAGAGAGAGAGAGAGAGAGAGGAGGAAGCAGGCTCCCCGCGGATCAGAGACCCTGATGTGGGGCTCGATCCCAGGGGGATCATGACCTGAGCCCAAGGCAGAGGCTTTAACCCACTGAGCCACCCAGGCACTCCTTAGGGTGTATTCATGTTATAAAGATCACAGTATTATCTCTGGAAAAACAAAAAAAAATATCAATTCTAGACAATAACAGGAGAGCACTATTCTATTTCAGTGGCAATTCAGAAATCAGCAAAATTAAGAAAATAAGTAGATTAACTTACTTCAAATGCATAGGAATCTACTATTTACTAAAATGTAATGTGCCCATACAGGAAGAACCTGATCGTCTTCAATATAATTTTAATTTTATTCATAATTAATATTCCTTGATTTAAGCAATGAACAGCTGTGATAATTTTCTTCATAGGTAAAGGTAGAGGTGTGACCTCAAAATATGGGTAGAGAAAAACATAGAAAATGTTTTGCAATTTTCCTTGCAGGGCCTTTGTTACCTACAGCTGTGATCTTGAGCTAATGTGTAATCTTATTTGGTCCTTAGTTCCCTGTTGTGTCAAATGATGATGTTGGATTGAAATTTTCCTTTGGCATTCCAAGATACTATGATTTTATGACATTTATATGCTTATATTTTTGTTATTTAATGCAACTATGTTGCATTCTAAATTACTTTTCATGAAAACTTGGATTAAAAATAAATCTTTAGGGGTACAAAAAAATCTTAAAAAAATAAATCTTAAAAAAATAAAAAATAAAAATAAAGAAATATTTATTTTAAATGTATAACCAGAGTTTGTTATTTACTACCATTTTGGAAATTATTTTGCAGATCAAATAATCATTTTTGTAAAAGGAATAAATTTTATCTGACTTAAGATTTTGTATCTATGACCAGTTTTCTTAAAGCAGGACCATACTATATTACTAAGGGTATTTTTTTTTAATTTTTTTTTTTAAATTTATTTATTTGTCAGAGAGAGAGGGAGGAGAGTGAGCGAGCACAGGCAGACAGAGTGGCAGGCAGAGGCAGAGAGAGATCCCAGGACGCTGGGCTCATGACCTGAGCCGAAGGCAGCCGCTCAACCAACTGAGCCACCCAGGCGTCCCAATTACTAAGGGTATTAAAGTACATAGTGTTTAATGATAATGAAAGTATTTGAAAACTGAGCATTGCTAGATGGTAGAGTTGAAACAGAGTTTAGAGCTCACTGACTCCAATCCTGTAATTTTATAAATGGAAAGAATAGAAACCCAGAGAACTAAACAAGGACAGAGTTCAGGACAGAGTTGGGTTTTACTTTGACTCTCCTCTCTTCACAAACACACAAGGCAAACAAACAACATATATGACCATACACACGGTTTCATATACACACACTGGGGGCTAAGCAGGACCTGTCACAACAAAAAATGGTAGTTTCACTCAGTGACACTGTCTGTGTACATGTAGTATAAATGAAAAAATATCAAACAAGTACTTAACAATGTGTGCAAATATTAGCACAAATTTTGCCTCCGGCTTTACACTAGAAAGTGAAGAATTTTGTCCAGGAATTTTTTTTTTTAAAGTGTCTTCCAAGGGAACACCACTCATTGGCAAACTCTTGCTTATCTTCCACCCAAATGACAGGGACTTCAACTCTGTTGGTTATTTCCTTGGGCCCATTGGTGCCTCCGTTCCCTTTTGTCTACATTCTTAAGTATGCCTGCCAAGAGGAAAAGTTCAAGAGCCAGGCAGGGGAAAGTATTACAGACTTAATTCTGGCCTTCAGAGATGCTTTTTGGAAGTTATTTTTTGTGCTGTTAGATAGGAAGTTTCCCTTCAGTCCTGATCTGGTGTTCCTGTTAAAGAACCTGGCACTGACCTAAGCCCACTCTCCCTAGTTTCAAGGGGGTATTACAGTTAAAAAATCAGTGTTACATTAGATCACATAGCAAACTTGGTGTTTTATGTATCTAGCAGGACAATTTATCACCTGATTTTTTAAAAAAATGCTTCCTACAGGGAGATAATCGAAGGAAATTCGTTGCCCAATTTCTTCATCCGTTTTTGTTTATCTTGCTCTTCTGCAAGAAAGGCATTTCATTTACCAGGTGCTAATAGACATGAATAAAATGGCAATTATCTGCATAATTCAAACCCCTCCCAATTAAATGCATTTCTTTGTATCTTCCTAAAAGTTCTGAGTACAGTCTCTTATATAAAGGCACTTCATAGATACTTTAAAAAATGAATACACGGATTAATAAATGAAGAGACCCCAAAATATCCAGAAACTGATTACAAAGTGTTTTTGTTTGTTTGCAATTTGCATTGTCTGAAACAACTGACTCTATTCTCTACCTCCCTTTTCTAACACAGTCATGATCTAACAGAAACAATCTCCTTTCTGTAGAGCTCTTTAGGCCTGCCTGATTTGTATTCTCCAATTAAATTGTAGCCACAAATCTCCACATACATGAACTCTGGGTAGATCAAGCAGTAGCCAAGACACTTTCTGCCAAGAAAACACAGGCTTAAGTTTCAAAATTCCAGTGCTCTAGTTCTAGTTGTGACACTGACTGGTTATGTGACCTCAAACAAGTTTCTTGATATGCTTGTGCCTCAGTTTAGCTATCTTTTGGGTGGTGGTGCTGGTGGATTATAGAATATAATATACCTACTTCATAGGGTGGTTGTGAAGTTCAAATGAAATAAAAAACGGAAAAATGCTTTGAAGTTTTCAAAGGACTATGTAAATATAAGCTATTATTATACGCAGATGTATTTAAAAGCAATTATCTAGTTCAAGGGACTTTATCCTAAACAACCTGTTTTACTACTTACTGTTTCAGAAAGCAAACAGGTTTATCTCTCCATGTGCCTCTGTGTGTGTGTGTGTGTGTGTGTGTGTGTGTGTGTGTGTTCACACTGGCTCACAGGCACCCTGCTCTTCCAATTTAACAAACTTCTCAGCTTTGTGGGTTTTTTTCCTGGACTGGGGAATATGCTTCTGCAGTTGAATGTGAAGAGCTAAGAATTTATATGGAGAAATTTCTCCATCTCTTTGCCAAAATTTACCTTTTTGAAAAAGTTCTCAGACAGAAAAGTAAACTCAGTGAAGCACAACAGCCTTTTCATACTACATAATGTCATATACTGAATCGGTGGGGCTGGATGAGCCATTCATTTGAAACTTGGCCATGCTATATACATTTTGATCCCCCTTTTATGCCCCGCCTGTTTGGAAAGTACTTGGGGAACAGAGTAGGAAGGACTGACATGAAACTCATGCTAATGAGTTCTTCATTCCCTGAGGAGACATAATCAGGACAATATTCAAAGATTCATCAACATATTTTATTAGTACTATGTGACCTATATGGTTTCCTTTAAAAGAATTATTTCAACTAAATACCTGGCAGATCCTTATACAACTGTTTAAGTAATCAGGCCTGATAAATTTCTGTAACACTAATGAAATATCACCCTCAGTGGTCTCCTCCTTTTTGAAAAAAAAGATATTTATCCTCATTTATTCATTTTTCAGTTGGTGGAACTTTAAAATAACCATAGCTAAATACATAACTGCCGATAAACAAACAACTACTACAAATAAGATACTCCGACTGAGAAGCCCACTCACAGGTAGGACATAAAAACTCATACAAGACCAGTTTCTGTGTAGAGAAACTATAAAATGAATACAGGGGCCCCTGGGTGGCTCAGTGGGTTAAAGCCTCTGCCTTCGGCTCAGGTCATGATCCTGGGGTCCTGGGATCGAGCCCCAGTCGGCGGGCTCTCTGCTCAGCAGAGAGTCTGCTTCCTCCTCTCTCCCTGCCTGCCTCTCTGCCTACTTGTGATCTCTGTCTGTCAAATAGATAAATAAAATCTTTAAAAAAATAAAAATAAAATGAATACAAAGTATGCAATTGGTGCGTGAAACCTAAGATATACCAGCTTATCTTTACATTTCATCACATGGTCATAGGCCTTAAGATTTCAGCAGCTAATCTTTAATATATATGTCCTAAAAATTACCTAATTTTAAATCCGATTTTAAACCTGATGGCACTCTTTCTAGAATGTGATCAGTAACAACTTGCAACAGAATTACCTGAGGGTATTTCCTAAAATACTCATTCTTGGCCCTATCCTTGAATTAAACTCTCTTAAGGTGAGCCTTGGATTGAGGGTTTTTTAAAGGAGCCCAAGTAATTCTCATGTACCAAAGTTTGGGCATGGCTATCCTATAGGAACCATGCAATGTATGGAGAATCTCAGAGTCACAATGAATGCAATGCAGGTGGGTCCTTTTTCATTATGTGAGAGGCATTCCAGAAGGACAAACCCTGGCTCCACCATTTCTATGGCATAACTTGGTTAAGATACTAACCTTTCTAAGTCCTAGCGTCCTTATCCATAAGATAATATGTTTCACCACGCTATTGTGAGGATTAAATAACATATGGAGAACTTCTACTCTAATACCTGACATATGAAGGAACTTATGTATATGCTCATTTCCTCTCTCCTTGTTCAAAAGGGAGTTTAAAGGTGTGTTCTTCTTGTCCAGTATCCTTAGTATGCTTGGTACAGGAATATGAACTAGTTGTTTAAAGATAGCTAATATGTCGTGTTCTTTTTTTATTTTATTTTTTATTCTTTTTAAAGATTTTATTTATTTGTTTGACACAGAGAGAGAGATCACAAGTAGGAAGAGAGGCAGAAGAGAGAGAACTGGAAGCAGGCTCCCCACTGAGCAAAGAGTCTGATGCAGGGCTTGATCCCAGGACCCTGAGATCATGACCTGAGCCAAAGGCAGAGGCTTAACCCACTGAGCCACGCAGGCACCCCAATATGTTGTGTTCTTATGGTATGCCAGTACTGAATGCTTCTTATGCATTATTTTATCTCATACCTACAATAATCCCTAAGGGTAGATACTATTATAATTTGCATTTTACAGATGAAGGAGCTGAAGCTTAAAGAGGATAAGTAACTTGCCAGGATCTCAGAGCAAAGCATTAATGGAGCTGCAATCCAAACCAAGGTTTTCTGACTCCAGAACCTAACTATTCGTTATGCTGTATGGTCTGTGTATTCTCTAAGTGCTTAGATAAAGCTTAAGCGCTAGTCTCTTGGAAGGAATAAGCAACTACAAAAATGGGCTTTATAAACATGCCAGAAATACAGACAAATGAATGGCATCATTTCCCTATTTTAGAAGTCTTTGCCTAGAGAGTATGGCACACAGTAGGGGTTCAAAGTATTTATTGAATGAATGGAAAGCAGAGTTTTCACTAGCATGCTATTGTAGTAGCTGACATATGTAAACTCAAGTTTTAAATTACAAGCCAAATTGGTCTGATTTTCCACACAGCTTATATTCTGACATATTGCAAGTCGCTAAATTTCAGAGCTACAGATCATCATATCATTTGCAACAAATAGTTCTTGAGCACTTGCTATGAACTATGCGCTAGTCCGGCCCTCAGAAGATTAAAAAAAAAACCCCAAAAACCCAAAACCTTAAGACATAGCTAACACCCTAAACGTCTAATTGGGAAATAGAATACAAATGTGTGAAGCAACTAAATTGCAAAATCACCACCTGTGAGATAATAAATATGACACTCCTAGCAAATGAATAGTCAATAAATATCTACATATTGTCAATAATATTGCTTTTCATTTTAATAATTATTAAGACAGTTATTATAGTTTTATTATCAATAGGAAGAAATAGTAATTGTTATCATCATTTAATGAGTGATTACGTGTCAAGCACTGTGCTTAGCATTTTATATATATTTAATCGTTTTATCAATCTTGCTAAATCAGTATTATTAATCCTATTTTTCAGATGAAGGAAGTAAAGCTCAGAGAGCTTGAGTAGCTTACCGAAGGCACATATTTGGTAAGCATACCAGATTCAGCGGAAGTAGTATATACAGAGTCCAAAAGGAGTCAGGGAAGAGAGAGGCCAATTCCTGCTGGAGAAAGCAGGAAGGGTGTCTCAGAGTAGGAAGAAGAACAGGACTGGGACAGGGAAAGGAGGAGTGGAGCCTTTGATGATAGACGCGGCAGGAGCAGAGGTGTGTATGTGAGTTTTCTGAGTCAGGTCCCCCTACACTCTGCTCAGGGCCATGCTCCTGGTGAATGCATGACCTAGGTCTCTTCACTAAACAAAGACAGGAAAGTATGAGGTGTGTTGGCAGAACAGCAAGTAAACCTGTTTGTCTGGAATGAAGAGTTTGTGTAGAGCAAAGTTAGAATTTTGTGATCCCCAGACCCATAATCCTGATAACTCAGCCTTTGTTTACTGACAGCCTATTTAAGAAGCCCCACCTGGAGTTACTTTCCATTAATTCACTCACTTATTTTCATTCACTGAGACCACAGTATTTACTGAACTCCTACTATGGGCTAGCCCCTCTTCTGGGTGCTAGGGATAGCAGAGAGAATAAAACAGACAGATTTCCTTGCACTCATGAAATGTTATTGTACTGGCAAAACACAGATGCTAAATGATAAATAAGGGTATTTTCAGATGCTAAGGGCTATGAAGAAAATAAAACAGACTACTGAAAATGGCTCACTTGGGTGACTCAGTCAAGTGTTGGATTCCTGATTTCAGCTCCAGTTATCTCAGGGTCATGAGATCCAACCCAGAGTTGGGCTTCGCACTGGGTGTGGACTCTGCTTAAGACTCTTGCTCTCCATCTCTCTGCCCCTCCCTGCCCCCACAGACATGCTCTATCTCGAAAGAAAGAAAACAACTAGGGTAAAACTACGGTACTGGTAGGATGCTGATAAAACCTTCTTTGAGGAGGTAACTTTTGGGCCAAGACCCAAATTATCTGAAGTTGTTAGCTAGAGAGAAAAGCAAGTTCAAAGGTCACAAGGCTGGCATAAGCTTAGTATGTCTGAGGGGCTGAGATAAGGGCATGGTGGTTGAGTGAACAAGGGACAGAGGGTCCCCAGATTTGACCAAAAGAGCTGGATGGGGGCTAGACCGTGTAAGTCTGGTAGATCAGGGTGAGAGTTTGACTTTTGGGTAGTTTTAAATAAAAGAGGGATAGGGTCTCATTTACATTTTTAAAATTTCACTGTGGTTGCCATGTGGAAAATAGACTCTAGATGTGTCAGACAGGGACACCAGTTATGAAGCCATTAAAGTCATCCACACAAAAGGAAATTGGATCTTGTTGTTGGAGTGGCTGTGGAGATGAGAAGTGAATGGACTCAGGAGGTAGAGCCGACATGACTTGCTTATAGAATGCACGTGGGAGGTAAGGGAAATAAGGGAAAGAGAGGAGTCAATCCAGAATGATCTCTAAGCCTTTGGTCTGAGCATCTGGGTAGATGAGGGCACCGTTATCTGAGATGGAAAAGACTTGAGAAGAAGTAGCATGACAGGTAAAAATGAATGCTTCTGTTTGGTCATGTGAAGCTTGAGATTACCCTCTCCCTTTCCTTCAGAATCCTTATTCTACTCTATCTTGTTAGTTAGTTTTGGGGGGTATTTGTTCATTGTTAATTTCCTCCCCAAAAGAAAGTTCAAAAGAGCAAGAACCATGTTAATCTTGTTCTTTGTTGTATGCCCGGATTCTAGAATGCTGGTTGGCACGGAGTATATGCTCAATAAATAATGGGAGTTGTTGAGTCTGGTTCAGTGGTTCTTAAGTGTACATCAAAACCACTTGCGCTCAATGTCCACAATAGCCAAACTATGGAAAGAACATAGATGTCCATCAACAGATGAATGGATAAAAAAGATGCGGTATATATATACAATGGAATACTATGCAGCCATCAAAAGAAATGAAATCTTGCCATTTGAGATGATGTGGATGGAACTAGAGGGTATTATGCTTAGCAAAATAAGTCAATCGGAGAAAGACAACTATCATATGATCTCCCTGATATGAGGAAGGGGAGATGTAACGTGAAGGGTTTGGAGGTAGGAAAAGAATAAATGAAACAAGATGGGATCGGGAGAGAGACATACCATAAGAGACTCTTAATCTTACAAAACAAACTGAGGGTTGCCAGGGGGAGGGGGGGTAGGGAGAGGATGGTGGGTTTATGGACAATGGGGAGAGTATGTGCTATGGTGAGTGCTGTGAAGTGTGTAAACCTGGCGATTCACAGACCTGTACCACTGGGGCTAATAATACACTATATGTTAATAAAAACATTTTTTAAATTAATACAAAAAAAAACCACTTGTGAAAACTTATTATAAGTTTAGAATCAGCCTCCACCCTAACACCTCCCCACCATGACCCTGCTTTAATAGGTTGTACTCAGGAAACTGCATATTTAGTCAGCCCTGTAGATGGCCAGTGGTCTACAGTTGAACCTAGTGATTTGGTTATACCAGTGTTCATTCATATGTTTACCTTAGAAACCACATTTCAGCACCATCTCAAAACACCACAAAATATGGCTTCATAGAATTCTTAAATCCAGTTAAATCATAAGGTGTTGATTTAAAAGTTTTTGAGAGAAAGCCATGAAAGAATCCTAAAGTCCCTTCCATCTCATTTGACTTGTATACTATCATTGGATACCAGGAAGGGGTCTCTTAGGAGGGTCCTTCATGTGAAGAAAGATAGCTCCCTAAGTGCAGGGCCAATCCTCCCCTTTTATCATACCTCTCAGGTGTTTATGCCCTACATCTGTTTAAAGTGAGTGCAACTCTCTTACCTGATGATTATAGTAAATGCTTGGGGTTTGTTTTGTTTTGTTTTGTTTTGCAGTGTCAATTTCCATTTTCAGTAAGAGTGTTTCAGTGTTCCTTTGAGGAACCATTTTTCACCCCATCGCTGTAGTCGTGGGGCCCTGTCCTCCCCCTGGGCAAGGTGTTGGCTCCAAGCTGGAGCAACTTAGATGTTCTCTCCGTAACATTTGAATATTGAGTAGAGTGACACAGAAACTTAAGAGGATCAGAGTTCGGGGCACCTGGTGATTCAGTCAGTTAAGAGTCCAACTCCAGATTTTGGCTCAGGTCATGATCTCAGGGTTGTGGGATCAAGCCCTGTGTTAGGCTTTGCACTGGGTGTGGAACCTGCATAAGATTCTCTCTTTCCATCTCTCTCTGCCCCTCCTCCCCTCTTAAAAAAAAAAAAAGAGAGAGAGAGAGAGAGAGAGATTGAGATCAGAGTTCATCTTGAGGGAGGTCCCTGAAGAGAAGAAGAGAATGTGCTTAGATACTGCTGCAAAGATCTCACAGAAGTGACTTGGCTACTGTCCTTTCCAAAACCTGATTGTTCAGCTTCTCTTTCAGTTCTACAAGCCGTGAACCTTATTCTTCCAATACGGTTCTGTGTTTGCTTAGAGTGGTTTCAGTTGCTTGCAATATAACCTATGACACGGCAATTAACAAACCTGAAACCTATAGTTAAAGCTTTGAAAACAAATCCTCCTGGAGAGCAGTAACACATTGACCTAAGTTTTCACTAAAGTGTAAATGTCTGATAGCAGAGCCTGAATAACACACTTCAGCAGGCAGAGGCAGGTGAAAGGGCTCCATGCCTTGACATCAGTGGTACCTGATGAGATAGGAAGGAAAAGGGTGGCTGGGATGTGACACATTAGTCTCACTTCAGAATTTGCCCTGAGTTTACTCATAAGATAAATACTTGGCTGGAAACTCTCAAACCTTTTTATTTCATAGTTTCTGCTTAGTCCTCCTTGCTCCTGAATTTCTGTCTTCAGACTAAACTTTCAGAGTAAGCCTTTCCAAAGCAGGGCATAATTACTAGGCCACGTAAGCCTAAGACATCAATTTATGAACATGAGAACTCATAATATTAAATTTAGTTCTCATTTCCTTCAGTGGCCCCTAGGGGAAAAAGAACATCCTGTCCTTTTAATCATTTGGTTTAAATTCTAGTCATTGGTTGACCTCTCCCCTCCCCCCATTTGAAAAAACAGACCTATAACTCTTTAGGACTCTAAGAAATTAATGACCTAACTCCTGTCTTATAAGCAACTATCTTTGAACAAGGCCAGTTCCTCACTATCTTCTTGGTGGTGATTACTGAAATCAAGTCACAACAGATTGGATGCCAAACAAAGCCAACACTGCTCTCAGTGTGAGCCACACCCAGGGTGAGATAAGGAGCACGTTAGAGTTTGACAGCACTGAGGAAAATGAAATCTCATCACTTGAAGATTAGGCGCAGTGTAAACAGAGCTCAAATGTAAAAAATCAGTCTAGTTAATTTTTTATTTTTAATAGTGTTGCTTCTTGTGAAGACCAAAAATAACAACAAAATCTGGATATAAATCTAATAGTCTGTATGACCAATCATTTTCCTTTCAAATTTGCAGTGGAGGTGGGGATAAGGGTGGGGGTGGGGCATGGGGTGACAGACACCATTCTTACCATTAAAACACAAAATAGTATTACTAAGATTTGTTGAACACTTACTACCTTCCAAGTACTATTCAAAGTCATTTGCCCAAGATCCAAGAATTGCCAAATGGCAGGTTTGGGTTTTGAATCTGGATAATAAAATGGCTCTGGAATCTGGACTCTGGACCACCCATCTGGACTTCTCTAATCGCCTTCCCACCTAGCTTGGCCAATTAGTCAAATAGCACCTGGTCTTTCCTTCTCCCTGCACTTGAGTTCCTTCCCACCCTCACTTCGAACGTTTGCAGTTACATTTGAACCAGGTAATCGAAACAAATAGGCTTTCCAGCAGCCTAATTGCTTGGATGTTAATTGTTAACTAAATGGTGAGCCTTTCCAGCCGCTGTGACAGAAATGTACTCACCCAGATTTTATATTAAGTAAAGCAGTAAGAGTGCAAGGATCTCGTCCTAGTCTCCAAGTGCATGAGCAAGGCCTTTGCTTTTCAAACTCGCTCGAAGGGTTTATACTTTCTTATAGTGGATTTGAGAGGGGGGAATGAGTGGCAACCTCTCTCAGGAAAGTGAGTTCTTTGTCTGAGAGGTAGTTTATTCGGAGGTAATTAAGAGACCAGAGTGGGACTCGGCCCCACATGGGAGCAATGTGGCATGCTCGAGGGGAGAACATACATAAAACATGCTTCTCAAATATTTAGAGGCTCTCCCAGTACCAGTGTGGATTTTCTGAGCTAGTCTCCCTGCTATCTGGCTTGGCATAGCATGGGTCAGCCTAGAAGTTGGAGTTTCTTGAAGACTTTTCGTAGTTTTTTATTTTCTTTTCCTTTTCATGGAATCGGATGTGGAATTGGATCAACCTTGACTGCTCTTTAAGAGACTGCCCAAGTTCCTAAAGGATGTACCCCTGGCTGGGCTTGGATTTTCTGTTTTCTAGGAGTAAGCCGAGCCCCTTCCTTTATGCCACTACTTTCTGTATATACAGCATTATATCATTAATGCTTTTATTGATGGATTAGAAATCCAAGGTGTTAAAAAAAAAAAAAGAGGGGCGCCTGGGTGGCTCAGTGGGTTAAGCCTCTGCTTTCCGCTCAGGTCATGATCTCAGGGTCCTGGGATCTAGCCCTGCATTGGGCTCTTTGCTTGGCAGGGAGCCTGCTCCCCTTCCCCCCGCCCCCCACCCGCCTGCCTCTCTGTCTACTTTTGATCTCTGTATGTCAAATAAATAAATAAAACCTTTAAAAAAAAAAAAGAATGTGGGGTACACCAAGTGTTTCTGCCGTTTGTGCCTTTATTCCTAGAAGAGAAGTTGGGGCGGGGTGTTGGGTAGGAGTGAAGAAGAGTGAGCAGGGGAAAAGACAGGCATTACATTCCACCTGCCCCAACCATACATTGTTGTAGGAAATCAAGGGGAACCTTAGTTAGCCACTCACAAACAATGAATAAAGGAATTCAAAATGCTAGAAAGTCTGCCATCTTGAATGTAGGTGTGTTCTGTGGAAGAGTCAGCTGAAGAGTCACCATGACTCCTGAGTTCTGCATTAGTTAGCTATGAACTTGAGCAAGTTACTTAATGATTCTGAACTTCTGTTTCTCTGTCTGTAAAATGGTTGTGAGAGTCAAATTATATGAAGGGGACTTGGAGGTTATTCCATCTCAAAGCCTCTGATCCATTACAGGAAGTTTGTCTGTAATATTCATGACAGAAAACCAGTTGCCCAACCCTCTCATGAAAGGGAACTCATTATCTCCTTATCCCTCTTGTGCTGAGCTCAGTTCTGCATCTCAGGACTTTTTTTTTTTTTTTTTTTTAAGATTTTATTTATTTGTCAGAGAGGGAGAGAGATAGAGCACACAAACAGGCAGAGTGTCAGGCAGTAGCAGAGAGAGAAGCAGGCTCCCCGCCGATCAAGGAGCCCGATGTGGAACCCCATCCCAGGACTCCGGGATCATGACCCGAGCTGAAAGCAGATGCCCAACTGACTGAGCCACCCAGGTGCCCCTGCATCTCAGGACTTTGACTCATCTGGTCTTGGTTCTTTTCTCTAAGGTTCTGAGTTGGTGACTTTGATGGCAACAGAATGATATAGGACAGTGGAAGGAGAATCAGGTGAACCCGAGTCTGGACCCCATCTCAAGCACTTAACTAGCTGTGGAATCTTTTTTTTTTCTTAAGATTTTATTTATTTATTTGACAGAGAGAGATCACAAGTAGGCAGAGAGGCAGGCAGAGAGAGAGAGGGGGAAGCAGGCTCCCAGCTGAGCAGAGAGCCCAATGCGGGGCTGGATCCCAGGACCCTGAGATCATGACCTGAGCTGAAGGCAGAGGCTTAATCCACTGAGCCACCCAGGTGCCCCTAACTGTGGAATCTTAACCAGATTGTATCTGTTCAGTGAAGCTCAATCTTCTTATTTGTCTGATGGAAAAATGGCAACCTACTCTGCAAGTTTGCTGAGGGAATTAGGAATAATTTATATTAAATGTCTTCTAATAGTGCTTAATAAAAAGACTGGGAGGATTCTTTTCCTTAGAATACAATAAAATCAATATTTATTGAGGCTTGAGGAGATTATGGCATGATTTCAGGTCCTTCTTCCAATGGTTTGTTCTGAAATCTTAACTTTTCCCTTGCTTCCAGTCCTAAATAAATAATCACTTCCTATGTATTTCCCTTCCCTATAAATTCACATATTCTTCTGCTTGTACAACTAGAAAAGGAGAAGGAAGTTTGAACCACTTGTGGTGGCTGAACGTCTCTTGACCAATTAGGAAAAAAATTTGCAGTAGAGGTGGAGTTTAATCCTTACCCTGAAGCTTGAGGGCCTTCTGGGTTTCCCTGAGGGGGGAAAAAAAAAAAGTCATTCACTTCTAAAATAAAGGAAAGTTTGGGTAGGAGCTAAAATGTGCGCTGGGAGGAGAAAGTGTTAACAACTGGAGTGAAGGAATTCTGTGAGTTTTCAAGAGTGAGATAGTACGGGGCTGCACATCTCGCAGTCAGTTAAAACCTCATAGAAAGTCTCCTTAGCAATGAAAGTTTCTAAGTGTCTCCTCTTGAATTTGGCCATAATTATAAAAAATAAATACATGTGGCCCTTTAACCAAGCAAATCCACTTAAAAGAAGCAACTCTACAGAAATTCTTGTATGGGGGTGCCTGGGTGGCTCAGTGGGTTAAAGCCTCTGCCTTCGGCTCAGGTCATGATCTCAGGGTCCTGGGATCCAGCCCCGCATTGGGCTCTCTGCTCAGCAGGGAGCCTGCTGCCTCCTCCTCTCTCTCTGCCTGCCTGCTTCTCTGCCTGCTTGTGATCTGTCAAATAAATAAATAAAATCTTAAAAAAAAAAAGAAATGCTTGTATGAACATATAAACAAGATAGTTACATGCTCTCTGTGTTTTCCAATAACAAATAAAAGAAACAATAATGAAATTCTTTCAATAGATTAGTAAAAATGATTATAACACATCCATAAAATGAAGTATGATGCCTCATTAATAAAACATGATGCTGGCTTTGGATATACTAAACTGACATGATGTCCATGGTGTATCATTCTGGAAAAAAGCAGGTTGTAGAACAACATGCAAAAAGCAAAGCCATACTAACATATATGCCATACTAACAAATACAATGCCATACTGTGAACATACATGTATGTCCATATGTGTGTGTGTACATACTTGTGCATGCTGTAGATAAAAATATATGACATGTTTTAGAAAGAAGTTTGGAAGTCTATATAGGCAACTCTTTTTTTCTTTTTAAGATTTTATTTATTTATTTGATAGAGAGAAGAAACACAAGCTGGGGGAGTGGGAGAGGGAGAAGTAGGCTTCTGTCTGAGCGGGGAGCCCAATGTGGGGCTTGATCCCAGGACCCTGGGATCACGACCCGAGCCCAAGGCAGATGCTTAACAACTGAGTAACCCAGGCACCCCTATATAGGCAAATCTTAATGTTAATAATTACTTCTGAGGAGTAGGATTAGGAGGGTGAGGGACACTTTAATTTTTTACTTTAAATGCATGTGTATATATATATATATATGTGCTTTAATGTATGTAAATATTTGTATAATTTTTAAAAACAACGAGATGAGAATAACCGAATTCAGAAACATCCATTTAAGCACTTAGTTACCTTTTCCTAAATTTCAGGGAATACCTTTTTTCCAGAAAAAAGACTAAAGTTAATCTGCTTCCTTTGGATAAAAAGAATCTCAGCACTGAGAAACCATTCTGTTTAATTCTTGTTTAATTACCCATTTATCTCATCATTCCTTTGACTGCTGTAAAACCTTAAAGTTAAGAATGTTGAGGGGGGAGGCAGGGGTTGGAGTTAGAAATACTTGAGCCTGGGGCCCCTGGGTGGCTCAGTGGGTTAAGCCTCTGCCTTCAGCTCAGGTCATGATCTCAGGGTCCTGGGATCGAGCCCCGCATCGGGGTCTCTGCTCCGCGGAGAGACGCTTCTCCCCCTCTCCCTGCCTGCCTCTCTGCTTACTTGTGGTCTCTGTCTGTCAAGTGAATAAATTAAAAAAAAAAAAAAAAAAAAAGAAATACTTGAACTTGAATTCCTGGCCTAATGTTTTCTGGTTGTAAAATCTTGGCAAGTTATATAACCCTGCCAAACCTCCATTCTTTGTCTGTAAAATGGGGCCAGTAGTCCAAAGGTTGTTGTGGGGATTTTTTTTAAGTTTTTATTAAAATTTTTTAAAAGATTTTATTTATTTATTTGATAGGCAGAGATCACAAGTAGGCAGAGAGGCAGGCAGGGAGAGGGGAGGAAGCAGGCTCCTCGCTGAGCAGAGAGCCTGATGCGGGGCTCGATCCCAGGACCCTGAGACCATGACCTGAACCGAAGGCAGAGGCTTAACCCACTGAGCCATCCAGGCGCCCCTAAGTTTTTATTAATTTTTGTCAGAGAGAGAGAGCGCCAGAGACCACAAAGCAGGGAGAGCAGCAGGTGGAGGAGAAGCAGGCAGAGGAGAAGCAGTTTCCCTGCCAAGCAAGGAACCCAATGTGGGACTCGATCCCACACCTCAGGGATCATGACCTGAGCTGAAGGCAGACACTTAACTGACTGAGCCACCCAGGGGTCTCTGTTGCGGGGATTTTTAGAAGAATATTTAAAGAAGCTAGCCCAGGACTTGGCACATATTACATGCCCAGCCCAGGTTTGCTATTGTCATTTGGGAATTTGTTATTCAAAAAAACCCAATATTGAGCACTTACTGGGTGCAAGTTTTGTGTCAGATTCTAAATTTTTAATATGGTTAAGATACGATCCTTACTTAAAAGCAGGGTTAAGTCTAGATCAGAGGTCAATTCAGGGACTTCCTGAAGTTGGATGAGAACAAAAAAATCACATCTCTATTTTTTACTAACCTCTAACTGAAATTTAACATTCCTTCAGTTATGAATTTCTATAACAAATCACAGAGGTATTCCCACTCTCTGTGACTTTGTCACCAACAGAAATCATGGACATTTTCATAGAACATTGTAGTTTCACAGAAATTTTAAATTTCATTCATGAACATCACTATTTCAAAATTGTAAGTTACGAGACCCACTGCCAAATCTGGGAATTGTGTTAAAAAAAAAAAAAAAGCATGGGCACCTGGGTGGCTCAGTGGATTAAGCCTATACCTTCGGCTCAGGTCATGATCCCAGGGTTCTGGGATTGAGCCCTGCATCGGGCTCTCTGCTCAGCAGGGAGCCTGCTTCCCCCTCTCTCTCTGCCTGCCTCTCTGCCTACTTGTGATCTCCCTCTGTCAAATAAATAAATAAAATCTTTTTTTTAAAGCACAAATATAACTGTCTCAAACTTTATTTTATATTTTGAAAGCCATATATTAGTTTAATTATTTTATACTGCTATGTATCTTACCTTATGCAGTTAAATACAGTGTTCTGAAGTGAGTACATAACGTATGTCTTCCATGTATGAGGATGTTCATAACTGCACTATTCGTTACAACATAAACCTGCAAACAAACTACATGTTCATCAGTAGAAGAATGGATACATCCGCCATGGTATATTAATGCAATGAGATACCACCCAGCAATGAGAATAAATACACAATTGCTACATTCAGCAACATGGGTGAATCTCACAAACTAAGATTGAAAAGAAGAAACCAGACCCAAAAGAAAACTTGCTGTATGATTCAATTTATATAAAGTCTCAAAACAGTTTAGTTCATCTCTGAGGTTAGAAGTCAAGATAGTGTTTACCCTTCTGTGGGTGGTGCCTGGGAGGGGTGCGTGGGGCTTTTGGATTACCTATTGATCCGGATATTAGCAACATGAATGTGTTCACTTTATACAAATTCATTGAGCTATCCATCTTTAATTTGTGGACCTAAAGTTACTGTACTTCAATAAAAATTTACTTTAAAAAAGGGTCCAGAAGCTTTATCAGTCTGCCAAAGGGATTCATGGCACAAAAATAGATTAAGACCTTTGGTCTAGATGGAGACACAGATCCAGAGAAATTACCATACTACAATGTGTTATATACGTTGTATATGTTCCAGGCCATTCCTGAGCCCAGCAATCTATCCTAGTGACCTCTTAAGTATAATTCATATTCCTCAGAACAAGAACCTTTTCTTTAAATATTGAAAGTAGGGTCACTGCAGCTGCTGGAAAGGAATGACAAAGCACTGTGAAAGCACAGAGAAGGGAACCATTAATTTTGCTGAGGTTGGTCAGGAAGAGATCTCCTGGAGGAGGTGATATTTGAACAGGGAATCAAAGGATAAGCCAACTTTCCGCTGAAGGACTTCCTTGTCAATGTAAGCAGCATCAGGGAAAATAGGAAGCATGCTGTGTTTGGAGAACAGGGAGTCATCTGGTGTGGCAGAATGCTGGCCAAGAGGATTGGAGGTGGCAGGGAAGGGGGACAAATGGGAGACAGGTGGAACCCTCTGCATCGTGTAACGGGGAAGCAACCGATACTGTTTGTTTTTACTTCTTACTGAAGGAGTAGACATACAGAAGAGTCCCCCACACATAAGAGTACAGCTTGATAGATTTTCACAAACCAAACCTCTATTTTACTAGCACCCAGCTCAAGAAGTGGGGCATTATCGCTGTCCCAGAAGCTCCTTTTACCATCCCTACCAATCACTCCTGCTCCTCACCCCTGCCAAGAGTAACTCTAACCTGAATTCTTTTTTTTTTCTTTTAACCATTTCATTGAGGTCTGATTGACATGTAAAAAGCTGTACATATTTATGTGTACAACTCGGTGAGTTTGGGGAGATGTCCACACTATGTATCCATCATCCCCATCAAGGCCATAAACATAGCCAACACCTCCCAAAGTTACTCCCCCACCCTTTATTATAATTATATTTCTTTGTGTGGTAAGAAAATTTAACATAATATATACCCTCATCAGTAAGTTTTTAAAATATATATATATATTTTATTAATTTATTTGACAGAGAAAGATCACAAGCAGGCAGAGAGACAGGCAGAGAGATGGGCAGGCAGGCTCCCTGCTGAGCAGAGAGCCCGATGCAGGGCTCGATCCCAGGACCCTGAGATCATGATCTGAGCCCACGGCAGAGGCTTCACCCACTGAGCCACCCAGGTGCCCCATACCTTGTCAGTAAGTTTTAAGTTTTCAATACAATATTGTTAGCTGTAGGAATGACGCCATGTAGTAGATGTCCGAAACCTAATTTATCTTTCAGAATGGATACTTCATACTTTTTGACCATCACCTCCCCACCCCACCTTTCTCTGGGCAACCACATTCTATTCTCTGCCTCTGAGTTTGCCTCTTTTAGTTTCCAAATGTAAGCGAGGGAATACAGTTCTTGTCTTTCTGGGTCTGGCTTATTTTGTTTAGCATAATGTCCAGGTCCATCCATGTTGTTGCAAATAGCAGCATTTTCTTCCTCTTTAAAGGCTGGATAATATTCCACTGTAAGATATAACACATTTTCTTGATTCATTCATCTGTCAGTAGGCACTTAGGTTGTATCCATATCTTGGCAACTGAGAATAGTGCTACAATTAATACGGGAATGCAGGTAATCTTAGAGATCCTGATTTCAATTCCTTTGGATAAACACCCAGAGACAGGATTGCTGGATCATACAATAATTTTGTTTTTTATTTTTTGAGGAACTGGCTTGCTACTTCCAACAGCAGTGGCTCCAATTAACATTCCCATCGACAATGTATTAGGATTCCCTTCTTGCTATGTCCTCACTAATATTTGTTGTTTTTTTTTTTTCCTGGTAATAGCCATCCTAACAGGCGTGAGGTGACATCTCATTGTGGTTTTGATTTGCATTGCCTTGATGTGAGGTTGAGCCCCTTTTCCCGTACCTGTTGGCCATTACCGTGATATGTAATGCACCACAGGTCAGGTTTGCTGGGTCTTGTACTTTATTTAACGTATGCACTCTTTTGTGTCTGGTGCTTTCACTCATGTTGATAAGGGAAACATCATGTCATTGCCTGTGGTTGTAGATCCTTGCCACCTAAGTTTTAAGTAGGGCAGTGGTATGGGCTGACCTCTGTTAGAAAAATCACTATAGCAGCTTTGAGGAGGGTGAAGTGAAAGACAAGAAATTTCCCACAGGGAACTAGAGCAATAATCTAAGTGAGAAATGATGAGGGCCTGACCCAGAGTCCAGGCAGTGGGAGTAGAGAAGAGACAGACCGATCAGAGTCACCCTGAGCTCTGGAGAAGCAATTCAAAACACATGTTCCATTTACAGTGTCCTTCAGGCACCGGGGAGAGCGCATAACTGAGTGGTCAGAACCAGAGGAACATTAATTGACCACGGCATTAGTTTGGGTGCTTGTCAAGATTTAAGTGAAACAAGCTGCATCCCTCCAAGAGTCTATTGTCATAGATGACGGGAATGAGACAGAGCAAAAGCCAACACAATGGGGATAAATGAAGGGTGTCCCATGAAACTGTAATGACCTCAAATGGTTCCTGGAGGAGTTTTGCAGTTGGGTCATTTTTCTTCAATTTTTTTGCATTGTGGAGTTTCAACATAACATTTAGATGAGTTAGGAAAACAAAATCAGGATTAAAGAGACAACAGGGAGGGAGAGAGTTTTAGCAGACAGTGGGGAGAAGGGCTGCTCGGGGTGTGAGATGGGTATGCAGGGCAGAAGAACAGGGAGACAGTTGGTGAAGCATGAAGTGAGGGCTCACTCAGCATCCGTATTAATCTCATGCTTCTCAAACTCAGATGTGCACACCCTTGACAGCATGTCCTGAGGAACTCAAGTCACCTGGTAAAGACAGTACATCTTGCTGGAGTGTTCAATTCACCCTGGGGGCAAGGAGAAGGATGTTATTTATATGGAAGCAAACAACATGTAATGGAGTAGAATACATATTTTATGTGAAGTTTCAAGATAAAACACAAGACTCCATATGATTTTCTAGCCAAACACTTTGGCCTGCAGCCCCAATGTCTCCCTTGCCATTAGGAGGAATTCAGAGGAAAATTTTGAGAAGCCTCAGTTCCATCACTCCTGATTCCACGTTCCACTCTATGAATGCTAGCCCCTCCACTGAGCTCTTTTTTAGACTGGGTGGTGGTGTTATTCAACAACATTCCTTCCTTCCTTTACTCATTCATTCCAACGATATTAAGTAAGGGCTTGCCATATACTAAGACCTGAGAGATGTTTTTCTCCTGTACAATATTGTAAGCTCCAAAAAGGACTGTGTCTTTAAAAAAAAAAATTAGAGTCCCCTGAACATCTGTCAAACCTTGCATATATTAGACCTCTATAAATATTTGTTGACGTGAAATGAAATGTGATCTTTGAAAAACAATCCAAGGAAGAGTTAGGAGGGAGACAATGAAGGAGAGAGAAAGAGTTGAGTGTATGTGAGCTAACTGCTAACCATCATCAGCTGAGCGTGTTTTATTCATGCACAACTCTGAGATAGACTTTAACTTATAGCCGTTTAATACCCAGGGAAATTGAGGTTGAGAATGAATAACTTGTTTGAAGTAACACAGCCAGTAAGTGGCAGAGCCCTGATTCAATCCCAGCTTTGTCTGATAATAAAGTCCACGGAGAATATCTATGGAAATGTAAAACACATACACCCTTTGATCCAGTAATTCTATTTCTAGGAGCTTACCCTTGAAATATGTGATTTATAATATGAAAGAAATATATTTGGTCTTCGTCCTGTTTCTGGCAGGTAGCTTCTAAAACTCTTGGAACTTCTTAAATGATGAGAGAGATAAAGGTGTCCTTTGTTATATTAATGAGATGAGTTTTGGACCGCACCTAAGGATGGGGGCTGGTTGTAGTGGAACCAGCCCTGTGATTATAGGGTTGAAACTTTCCGTCACACCCTCTGGCTTCCAGAAAGGGGAACAGGGCTGAAGATTGAGTTCAGTCATCAACTGCCAATGATTTAGTCAATCATGCCAATGTAAGGAAGCCTCCATAAAAACCCATAAGGATGGGGTTTCAAGAGCTTCTGGATTGGTGAAAATATGGTGATTTGGGGAGAGGGCAACATCAGAGAGCATGGAAGCTCTATGCTCTTTCCCCATACCTCGCCCTATGCATTTCTTCCATCTGGCTGTCCCTGGGTTATATCTTATGATAATTAACTGGTAACCTTGTAAGTAAAATGTGTCTCCGAGTTCTGTGAGCTGCTCTAGCCAATAAACAAAACCCAAAGAGGGAGTTGCTGGAACTTGTATTCTATAGCAGTAGTGTAAAAGGTCAGAAACATCTGGAATTGGAATTGGTCTGAAGTGAAAGGCAGTCTAAGTGAAAGGCAGTCTTGCGGGACTGAGCACTTAACTTGTGGAATCTGATGCTATCTCCAGGTGGATGTGTCAGACTTGGGTCAGAATTGAGCTGAGCGGTGCCTGGGTGGCTCAGTCAGTTAAGTGTCCAGCTCGTGATTTCAACTCAGATCATGATCTCAGGATTGTGAGATCAAGTCTTGCGTGGGGCTCTGCTTTGGGTGTGGAGCCTGCTTAAGATTCTATCTCCCTCCCTGTGCCCTTGCCCTGCTCTTTATCCTCCCTTCCCACTCTTTCTCACTCTCAAAAAAAAAAGAAAAGAAAAAAAAAGAATTGAGGTGAATTGTAGGACACCCAGACGGTGTCGAGAATTGGTTGGTGGTATGGGGACAACTGGACATAATCTAAACATCCTTTATTGGAGAATTGGTTAGGTAGCTTGAGGAACATACAGAAAGAAGCATACCTATATATATTAATATGGAAAGCTGTTTAGGATATATTGCTAATTGAAGAAAAGCAAGTTGTAGAACAGTATGTGTTATTTGATTATATTTCATTAAAAAAAACCCAAATGCACAAGTCATATATGCATGCATGTATAGGCACCAAAAATTCTGGAGGACTACATACCCAATTTGAACAGAATTTACCTCTGCAGAGGTGATGAGGTCTGCCCCTGGAAACCACCATACGACTTTTCATCTCTGTGAATTTGACTACTCTTTGATTTGATTCCATATAAGTGGAATCATACTGTATTTGTCTTTTTGTGCCTGGTTTATTTTACTTAGCATAATGTCTTCAAGATTCATCCATGTCATAGCATGTTAGAGTTTTCTTCCTTTTAAAGGCTGAATAATGTTTTATTATACATATCACATTTTGTCTATTCATTCCTCCATTGATAAACACTTGGGTGTCTTACTGTAAGTAATGCTGCTATAACGTGGGCGTATAAATATCTCTTTGGGACCTTGATTTCAGTTCTTTTGGATGGATACCCAGAGTTGCAATTGCTGAATCATATGTAATTCTTTTAAAAATTTTTTGAAGGGCGGCCATACTGTTACTAAGCTTTGTAGTTGTGATATACTTACTGCTCAGTTAAAAAGATAGAAGGCAAGAAGGTGGCTGTTTCCCAACATACAAATCACACAAAACCCAGGGAAGCAGAGCTGCCTTCAGTAGACAAGAGCTTTTTAAAAGAACTCGATGACATCTAAAGTAAATGTAGGCACAATTTTTAGATTCGTTTCCCTGGGAAGTGGAGAAGGAAAAGTAACTGCTGACTAAGCTGTGTAATAAGGAGCTAAGTATTTTCTACTGGGAAATGGTTGTCTGTTTGGTGGAGTTGCAAGTTCTGGGGAGTGCCCTCATTAGAAAACAGCTGATGATTCCAGGAGAACTTGGAAGAATCACCATGGTGATACAGAGTGACCCATTTAAAGTGTAAGGCCTGTTGTGAGTTGAACTTCAAAAGGTGCCTGAATAGAATCTTCTCTTTCATTTTTCCTTTTTTTAAAAATTTATTTATTTGTTAGAGAGAGAGAGAGAGCAAGCACAGGCAGAGTGGTAGGCAGAGGCAGAGGGAGAAGCAGGCTCCCTGCCAAGCAAGGAGCCCGATGTGGGACTCAATCCCAGGACGCTGAGATCATGACCTGAGCCAAAGGCAGCCGTTTAACCAACTGAGCCACCCAGGCGTCCCTTCTCTTTCATTTTTCATTGGACATAAGATATAAAATAAGGTAGCATTACTGTTATCTCCGGTCCTCTTGCAGTCTGATGTACTTGGGATGTCACTTAAGACACCTTCAGACTCTACTCCTGGCTTGGTGTCGCATAGCCGTATTACTTTGAGCAGACCCCTTAACCTCTCCAACCTCAGAGGTTGCCCTAAAGAGTCTCAGAAGTCCCCTTAGTTTGTGGGTTTAGTTCTGTGCATATGTATAAGTGCCTCTTTTTGTTTGCTACTCCTTTCATCTGGAACTTGGCTATCCAGCAAACCCACGGCATCAGATACAGTAGAACATGAGGAAACACACCAAAAGATGCTGAACGGGGAATCACATCATCAATGTGCACGAGCTAAAGCTCCTTTACCTTCTTGCTTTCCTTGAGCCTCAGGTGTATGTGGTGAGTTAATCCTGGGTTCACACAGTCTCATCATGAGTCAAGACCTCTGTTCTTCTCTTCTCCTTCCTCTCCCATCTCTTTTCTCATCTCCAGGCACTGTGCTTAGCGTTATAAATAGATCATTGTATTTAATTCTAATGAGAATGCTATGAGGTGCACAATATTATTATCCCCGTTTTACCTATGGGAAACTGAGGCTTATGTGGTTTAAGAGGCAGAGGCAGGATACCCTGCTGGACAGATCCAGAATCCACTCCTAAACACTACAGGAGCTAATCAGGAAAACCTATTGAAAATACAACTCGACTGTAAGTTATTCTGAATTGTCTAGAGGAACCTCCCCCTCCCATTCTTAAAAAGGAAATGTGAACAGATCTATTTTGAGGCATTTTGCTTCTCCTCATTCATCTTTTGCAGAACTTTATCACCAGAGGCAGTTTTGTTAAACTGAGATCACGGTCTCTTTGGATTTCCTTTTCTTCTTCCACTTCTCTTGCAAAACTTGGAGTCACCATTGTCGGCTTAGGCCTTGACTCTGTTGCTTGCTGGGGACATAGCTGGAATGATAGAAAATAGTATTTCCCCTCCTTAAAAGAACCCCTATCCACTCGTGTTGTATTATTTCTGCATCTCCTCTATAGGAAGATAATTACTGGTGGACAGAATATCTTCTTGAAGTCACGTTTCTCAGCCGGATGGGTGAGGGGTGGAGGGATTTTTAATAGAAAGGAGTGTGTGTCACTTTTAAGGTCAATCCATCCCAAACTGATGGCCATTTGATGCTCCTGGCATTCCTAGCACAACTCTAATGTGTGATGGGACAAGACTTAGCATTGGCTACGTTTGTTTTGGGGCAGAACAGGAGAATGGCTTTTGAAGGGGGTGATTGAGAAAGTCTTGGTGGGACTGTGTATAGGCCCAGGTCTTGTGGTTCACGATTCTACTCAAATGGGGAGAGAGAGCACCCCAGGGTGGTTCTCCTGATTGGTGCCAAGCATCCATGAATCCAGGCCAGGGCTGCACTCTGTCCTTAGAATCATCTCTTCCCAATCTTCTTCCTAATTTTAAGGCCATGCTATTATGTAACTTGGACGTAACAGCCAAAGATATTTTTCTGCTTGAAACAATTGTGTTTTATGTTCGGGAGTTTTGACGGAGTAAAAGACTTCTTTCTTCAAGTAAGCATTTTATTCTGTTAATTGTATGAAGTCCTTGAGGAAACATTCTTGCAAATGATGGGATCAACCCCTTTCCCTAAGAGAGGGATCCTTAAAACTCTGCAGACCTTGGAAGAAATTCATGTACCCTCAGCATGAAATTCATTTAGAGTCCCATCAGTGCTTGCTAATGCAGTTTATATGAAGTGTCTTTTATTTTGGACTTCATTCCTCTGTAACAAATGAGTCATTGATTTTCAAAAAATTTCAAATGTATCCAGAACCTTTTTTTTTTTTGTTTTTTTTGGTTTTAGTTTTGTACAGCCTCTCAGGAAACCAAAACCAGTAACCCTGTCCTCTCTCCCTGCTGCTTTGCTATAAAGATAGCATTCCTCTATATGGATCACAGTGCTTCCTTTGACAAGGATGAACAACTCTCAACCAGCTAAATTGTTGACCCATGTGAAAGGAGTGACTCACAAGTCTTTCTAAAATGTTGCCCAGCAATTATTTTTTGACACTCGTGTGCTAAATTCTGGGAAGGCCTGAAAAGAACAATAAAATTAAAGAGGAACTTTAGGGACAATCTCAGTTCCCTTTGTGATTTATGCAGTATTCTGATCTTGAGTTCCTTTGGAAGCCCTTCCATGTAACTTTAAGTAGGGAAGGGGACTGGAGCCTTCCCATGAAACTGTGCTTGGGTACAATAAACCCCTGAGGATTAGTCAAAGACAGATTCACTGGATGCCAAATTCTTTTCTATCATCCAAGAGTGGCCAATGAGACCAAGGGTGGGAGTGAGAATTCACCAGGATTTTCAACAAAGCATTCCAATAAATTAAAAAACAAACAACCTTTGTTAGAATGAAAAAGGGTTTGCAAATGCTAGCTGGTTAGAGCGCCCTCATGTGTCTCAGCATGGTAGTATCATTTCAGGGCTCTCAAAGGACATCAAATGCTCTTCTAATCACTCCACCAGCACCACTTCATGCATTCCCTTCCTTCCCACTGTTTCCAGAGCCACAGATGAAGCTCCTTCTTTAGCTGTTAGCTGGAATTCCCAGTGTGATGGTGATTTTTATCAGAGGCTGTAAGCATAAACCATCTCACTTTCCAGGGTGCTTGCTGTGTGCTTGCTGAATTAGTGCTCATTTAATTTTCTGCTTCAGGGGCGCCTGGGTGGCTCAGTAGGTTAAGCCTCTGCCTTAGGCTCAGGTCATCTCAGGGTCCTGGGATCCAGCCCCAAATCGGGCTCTCTGCTCAGCAGGGGGCCTGCTTCCCCCTTCCCCTCTGCATGCCTCTCTGCCTGCCTCTCTACCTACTTGATCTCTCTGTCAAGTGAATAAATAAAATTGTTTAAAAAAATTAAATAAAAAAAAAATTCCTGCCTCGAAGTGAAAATACTCCAACTGCCCATCATCTGGTGAATCAATGAATACATTGTGGTAACCCCTACAGTGGAATACTACTTAGTAATAAATAGGAAAGAATTATTGACATCCACACCAACAGAAGGCTGCATGTAGATTTCACTGATGCGACATTCTAGAATTTGGATACATATTAGCTTAGTGGTAGCCAAAGAATGGGAGAAAGAAGGTGGGGTTGGCTGCAAAAGGGTACAAAGGAACTTTTGGGGGGAATTCATAGTGTTCTGGGTTTTTTTGGTGTTGGCTATCTGACTGTATACATCAGTCAAATCCACAGAATTGGCATTGGTGGTATGATGTTGAGTATAGCTTCCAAAACTCATTGAACCATACACTAAAAGCAAAACAAAACAAAACAAAATAACCACCCGAATTTGCTGCATATAAATTACACCCCAAGAAGCCTCACATAAAGATGTTTAATTTTTTAAAAAAAGGAATCACTGTGGACTACTTCTAAAGTACAAATCCCCAACCCTTCTGGGTTTACCTCTTGGCCTCCTTTTCTTTGCCCATCTGAAAAAGACACCACAGTGATCTCTTGTGGGAGTCTGCAAGTTCCAGTTCAGTTCAAAGCCCCAATGGGGCCAGACTGCATTCCACAGGGTCTGCTCCCTGACTCTGCCATTGTGCCTGTGATGGGGTGTGCAGCGGGTGACACAGAGACTTCCTGGCACTTGGATATTACGAAGGAAAACATCAAAGTTAGAGGCCAGTGCAATAAGTAGGAACCCCTCGAGAGAAAATGAGATCTGGGCTCTGAAGGCAAATTCATATTGTCAGTTTGCTGGCTTCCCTCCACAAAAGACAGCAACCAGTTGTTTCTGGGTAGAAGTCATGTCTTGTGCAAACTATCCATTAACCACAAACCATCCATGAACCACCCCAGGCAGTGCCTAGTGTCTAATTCTGGAAAACAGTTTTGGTTTGATGGCTCTCAAATGTTCTACCAGCCTTCATCCTCAACAATGGTGACCTATGAATATTAATCCCAGGCCAGCGGTTCTTAAATTTTACTGGGCCTAGTCACCTCACTCGCTAAGAGAGTACTCACTGTATGAGATGAGAGATGTGTTAATTTGATTGCAGTAATCATTTCATAACATATATGTATATATTAAATTGTGTTATACACCTTTAAAAATCACATTGTACAACTTAATACATACAATTTTTATTTGCCAGTCATATCTTGATGAAGTTGGAAAAAAAAATCACCTAAGGAGCATACTTTCAAAATGCCAGTTCCCAGCCAATCTTTTTTTTTTTTTTTAGTTCTAAGTATTTTTTTTTTAATTTTTAATTTTTTAAATTACTTTTCAGTGTACTAGAATTCATTGTTTATGCACCACACCCAGTTCTCCATGCAATACATGCCCTCCACAATACCCACCACCAGGCTGGCCCAAATTCCCACCCCCTGCCCCTTCAAAACCTCAGGTTGTTTTTCAGAGTCCATAGTCTCTCGTGGTTCATCTCCCCCTCCAATTTCCCTCAACTCTGTTCTTCTCTCCATCTCCCCATGTCCTTCGTGTTATTTGTTATGCTCCACAAATAAGTGAAACCATAGGATAATTGACTCTCTCTGCTTGACTTATTTCACTCAGCATAATCTCTTCCAGTCCCGTCCATGTTGCTACAAAAATTGGGTATTCATCCTTTCTGATGGAGGCATAATACTCCATAGTGTATATGGACCACATCTTCCTTATCCATTCGTCTGGTGAAGGGCATCTTGGCTCTTTCCACGGTTCCCAGCCAATCTATTCTTACCTGAGATTCTAATGCGGTAGGTCTGGGATTGATCCCTGGAAACTGAATTTTTAATAAGCACCTCAGATGATCCAGACATAGGAAGGAAGTCTAAGGACCACACTTTAGGAAGTGATGACCCAGACCTAGAAAAACTCACATATATAGGCTGAACAATTTATTCATGGAAATGTTTGACCTACCAATCAATGGTTTCAACACAGTGACTAGGAGTGGGGCTCTGGAGTGAGGTTCCTGGGTTCAAAGCCCACCTCTACCCTTTGTCACCAATGGCCTCAGTTTACTTCATCTCTCCAGTGTGTCTAAGAGGATACAAGATCAAATGAGTTAACACTTAACAAAACACTCGGAATCATGCCAATAAGCATTAGATAAACCTCAATTATCATTCTCCAGATCAAGAAAGATGGGAAGGGGGAATATTGCATGAAAACCATGAACAAAAAGAGTTACTTCAAAGAGCTTTTCTTTTAAAGCTTAAACATCTCCAAATATTTCAAAAGGTGAAGAGAAATGTGAACTCCCTTACGTATGCCAACTTTCCTACATTCCAAATCTCTTTGCCCTGTTTTAAATATTAAAATGTAAGCTGGGCGGGGGGGAAACGCTGAACTTAGCAGCACCCTTCCTATTTGATTGATTAAGGAGCTTAGGACAACTCCCATATGTTAGCGTATTCATCTTTACAAGTTATATGTAATCTTTGGTGATTCTTGAGCAGAGATGCAAATCAGAATCATGTGTAGAGCTCTTGAAAGGTCTAAGTTTTAACTCACCAGAAATTGGGGCAGGGCCCAGGGAATCTGAATTTCTAAAGCGTTTTCTCCGTGATTTGGTTATCCATTCCAAGTAGAGAACTCTTCTTACAGGAACAGGCTGGGATTATCCACTTTGCTTTAGAGCTTCAGAAACTGAGACAGAGCGTGTTAAATACCGAGCAACACCACTCAGCCAATCATTAGCAGAGGCGGAAGTTGGATTTTGGTAACTCTAAGACCAATATCCTCTCCATCACAGATCACACTGTCGACGCTACTTGTAAAGGGTGGGATGAGGATAGTAAATTTTCATTCCCTCATTTGCTTATGAAATAATACTTTGATCTGAAATTAGAATGGCTGACCTGGGTTTCTGAATTCCGTTCAGATTCTGCCTCTTACCCTCTTACCCACATGTCTGCACTTACTAATCATCCCCATTAAATCCCTGGAAGTGTAAAAGAGAGTCAGCTTACTTGGAGTCTGGGTCAAACCCCTATTGGAAATATGATCATGAACTTGAGGATTCTTTCTCCTGGTGGCTGACAGCAGTGCCATTTGATGGCCTCTACTCTGGGCTGCGGTTTTTGTGGATTCCCTTTTCATTTTGAGACATATTTGTGACCTATAAAGTCCCTCAGAAACCATTTTCTTTAACGTATTATCAGAGAAGGAAATCTGTCAAATTAAAATCTGCAGTCGGAAGGGGGCTGGCCACCAATCAAGTGAAATCATTCTGCTGAACTTGAGCCAGGCAACCAAACTAGGGCAGTATCACTTCACCAACAAAATGGCCCGGGGCTGGAATCCCCGCCTGCAGACCTTCACACATCACCAACCCCTTGCTAATAAAACAGACCCCTTTATTGAGTTACTTCTTGGCACCCACTGACTGCTTTCCTTTCAGATTTTCTCTTGTCCATATTTCAATATTCCGCCTTTGCATTCTCCTCTCGCTCTTGTTAAAATACTGTTTCTTTCTTTTTTTTTTTTTTTAAAGATCCCTTTTAATCAGATAGCTCCCGCTGGCATGAGCTGTCAGAGGTATTCATTTCAGTGGACTCTGGCCTTATGCTGCATTACCTTGGCAACAAGATTTAGAGGCAAAGGCCCTGCCTTGAACTTGTCAGAGTCTCCAAGACATGAACTCAGCACATATTACTCTCTAGCATATCAAGTTGTCATGCCAACCACTAACAATAAAACCCATCTCTCCCTTCTAGGGTTTTAATTCAATAACTTTTCATATTGGCTCCTTCTGTAATTCAATTGGTCTGAAATGTAATCTATGGACGTGTGTGTGTGCATGCATGTGTGTTTAACCAGTCACTAATGGCCTTCCACTGAATGACTAGAGACTGGAAATGCAGTTTAGGTCAAAAGTTCATCAAAACGCAAAGGAAAAACAAAACAAAAACCAGTGGTGGATCTAACAAAAGGAGCCTGCAATTTTGGAAATCCTGACAAAGAGGTAACTAAATGAAATCTCAAGAGCTAATTCCTGCCCTCCGATGTATGTGCACCGCTCCCTTTGGCACAGCTACAAATAGTGCACTGATATTTGGGGTAGCTGCGTGCCCAGATGTATTTCCAGCTCCTTTAGTTAGTTTTGGATACATAACTAACTTCAATTTCTTTTTTTAAAAATATTTTATTTATTTATTTGAGAGAGAGAAAGAGAGCATGAGAGAGAGCAGGGTCAGAGGGGAAAGCAGACTCCCCGCTGAGCAGGGAGCCCGATGTGGGGCTCGATCCCAGGACTGCGGGATCATGACCGGAGCCAAAGGCAGAGGCTTAACCCACTGAGCCACCCAGGTGCCCCTGAACTTCAATTTTTAAAAGCTCTCCTACTTTCATACTTACATTTCGTTTTCCTTTAACCCAGAAGGCCTCAGTTCTGCCTTTGCATTCTCCTCCTGCAGAAAATTCCCTGAACCCTCTAAGAACACTTAGATAAGGCATTTCATGGGTCTGGGGACTAGAAATAACTGAGGACCAGGGTTTCTCAAAATTAACTATTTCAATACTTCTTTATCCTTTTGCCAACTCTAGGATTATTAACTTAGTACTTTTATCCTTTAATCGACCTATTTAAATGCATACATTTCGTTGTGCCTGGGTGGCGCAGTTGGTTGAGTGTCTGCCTCTTGGTTGTGGCTCTGGTCATGATCTCAGGATTGTGGGACTGAGCCCCACTTTGGGCTCTGCACTCAGCCCAGATTCCACTTGGGATTCTCTCTCTCCCTGCCCCTGTTCATGCATTCTCTCTCTCTAAAAATAAATAAATAAATAAATAAATAAATAGATCTTTAAAAAATCAGTCAATAAATAAAAACGCATAAATTTAGAAGGGCAGCTTTATGTCATGGACCTGGCACTCTGCTTTTTAAGGTTCTCCACCACTGAGGACATGGTTATTTCTTAGCTTCCAATAAGAAACACATAGAGGGTTGATGATGCACGAGGCACCACTGAAAATACTTTTCAGGGGCACCTGGGTGGCTCAGTGGGTTAAGCCTCTGCCTTCGGCTCGGGTCATGATCTCAGGGTCCTGGGGTCGAGCCCCACGTCAGGCTCTCTGTTCAGCGGAGAGCCTGCTTCCCCCTCTCTCTCTGCCTGCCTCTCTGCCTACTTGTGATCTCTCTCTCTGTCAAATAAATAAAATCTTAAAAAAAAAAAAGAAAATGAAAATACTTTTCACATCCTGACTCACTTAATCCTGACTGCCACCACCATAGCCCAAGGAGGCAGGCAACTGATTTTATCATCTCAACTTTACCAAGGGAGGAAAGGAGACATAGAGAGACTCGGCAGCACATCTACAGTTCCACAGCTAGCAAATGGCAGAACCGAGGTTCAAACCTAACAGTTTGGTTCCAGAGTCTCAACTCCATATCTTGCTCCATTGGGTTCTGGTTGATTGTTTGAGCCTTTTTTTCAGTTTTATATAAGAAGCATCAAACAATGCTAAACCTAAAATCACAAACTTCTTGAAGGCAGGGACCATATCTAACACTTTTATCTTCTCGGTATCTAGGTGAGTGCCTCTCACCTAAAAATTACTCAGCAATATGGTTAGGTTGTTAAGGAATGCTCTAAGAGAATCCTAGAATACCACATTCAAGGTCACTTCAGAAAGATAGTTTTTGTTTAAGCTGGAACAATGGAGGCTTTCATCACCACCAAATCACAGGTACATAAGGTCTTCCAGAGACCAAAGTCACTGAGAACAAGGGCCATGTTTCATGTTCAGGGGGTGGTGGGTATTTTCTGTTGGCCCCACCGCGGACGCATTCTTTGCTATCAAAGACCATTGATTGTATGGAGCAGCTCTTGCTGGGGTGGTAGTGGGTTTCTGCTAGTACTAAGGCCACCGTGCCTCACCATTCCTTATTGATACCCTATGACTGACTGAAATTTTATCAATAGTCCCTTCCATAAATATATATCATTTGTGCCCTGACAGGCTTCTGGATCTTACCCCTGTCATCTGGTCCAGTGCTTCTCACAGGAGAATCACTTACAGAGCTTGTTAAAATGCAGACTCTGATTCAGATGACTGGGGCGTGTCCCATGTTTCTAATAAGCTGTCAAGTGAGTGTTTCAAAGGGCACACTTTCCCGAGCAGACACCTAGTAGATAGCCTGCAGTTGTCACTCAATAGATGTTTTTTTTTAATATTTTATTTATTTATTTGACAGAGAGAGAAAGAGAGAGAGCACAAGCAGGGGGAGCAGGAGAGGGAGAGGGAGAAGCAGGCTTCCCACTGAGTAGGGACCCTGATGTAGGACCGGATCCCAGGGCCCTGGCATCATGACCTGAGCCAGGGGCAGACGCCTATCGGTCTGAGCCACCTAGGTGCCCCTCTGTAGGTGGTTTTTTTTTTTTTAAATACTTATTTATTTATTTATTTGACAGATAGAGATCACAAGCAGGCAGAGAGGCAGGCAGAGAGATAGAGAGGAGGAAGCAGGCTCCCTGAGAGCAGAGAGCCTGATGCAGGGCTCGATCCCAGGACCCTGGGATCATGACCCAAGCCGAAGGCAGAGGCTTTAACCCACTGAGCCACCCAGGCGCCCCCTCTATAGGTGTTTTAAATGGATTACAAGAATGATTGAATGAATGGCTTGGATGCACTACAGCATTTGTCAACACTGGTGAAGGAAGACATGCCCTTGCCACAACTATCTTGTAATAACTTACCCCTGAGCTCCCAGTGTGGCTACCCCTGATCACACCATGAAACTCACTGCTCAAGGACATCCTTCTTGTCTTTCTCATTGCCAGAGCTACCCTGATGATTCTCAGCCTCCTGGGTCAATACCGTTTATTAAAAACACAGCAACTGGGATGCCTGGGTGGCTCAGTTGGTTAAGCAGCTGCCTTGGGCTCAGGTCATGATCCCAGCGTCCTGGGATTGAGTCCCACATTGGGCTCCTTACTCAGCGAGGAGTCTGCTTCTCCCTCTGTCTCTGCCTGCTACTCTGTCTGCCTGCTACTCTCTCTGACAAATAAATAAATAAATAAAATCTTTAAAAAAAAACAAAACAAAAAAAACCACAGCAACTACCACAACTAACCTGCAAGAAATTGAATTCACACACGTGCATATTCTTTTCTTCAGAGATAAAAGTAAAACCAATTTATTTCAACATCAGAATTGATCCCCCCAAGGGACAATTTTTGCTGAGTGAAAGGTAGTGGAGAAATTCATTGTTTGCCAAACTGTGAATCTTTATTTGCTCAGATTCTGCATAGTCTTGTACAAACAGGTTCTACAGGCAAAAGGCAAAGCCAAACTCCAAAAGATCACTCAAAACAAGACACAGCCCGAGGCAAAATACACTTAACGGTGCCTGTAAGCAGATCAAGCTGTCAGAAGATCTGAATTGCTTTTTATGTGTAGGTTATCAACACACACTTTTTGAATACCTACTGAGTGCCAAATGCTGTATCTCTTGATCCCATGAGTATGTGCACAGTAAAATCTTAGGAATTTCAAGCCTGAATAAAGCAAATAATGTGATAATTCTGGCAGGTGTTAACTTGCATTTGTCTATTTCACTGACTGTGCAAAAAGATTTACTACACCAATTAACAGGTCAATAAATATGCAAAAAAACCTACTTAAGAGAATAAATGATTTTCAAGAACTCCTAAGGATTTTAAAAAGGCACATTTAAGTTTTGACCATGGAGTCACCGATTGATTAACAATGTAGACTGTCGTGCCAATTAAAAACATTCTTCTAAATGCAATGTGACATCCTAGATGATACCCTGGAATAGGAAAGTGGGACATCTGGAAAGTGTCAAGTTTTATAGTAATGGTAATGGTAATAGTAATAGTTTATAGTAATATGGATGGGCCAGGGTGGCTTCTTAGTTTTGGCAAATGTACCACAATAGTATTAGATGTTGACATTGAAAAAAATCTGGGTGAAGAGTATTTGGGAACTCTCTGGACTGTCTTTGCAACTTTTCCACAAAGGTAAAATTAGTCCAAAAATGTAAAGTTTATTAAACAAACTTGCACATTCAGAACTCCTAGCAGCAATAATAGGAAAGTATTTATTGAACTCCATGTTCTGTTGGCACAATGCCAAGTGTCCTCCCCATGTTCTCACAATAATGTTATGAAATAGGCGTGGTTAGTTTTTCTCACTTACAGATAAGGAAAACGTGGTTCACAGAGTGAGTGAGCAACTTCTGAAAGACACACAGATAAAAACTGATGGACTGATGGAGTCAGGACAGGGTATGTCTAATCCCAAAGTTGTCCCAAACCCAACTCCAGTTTTGCCTCTCCTAGCTTGAGTTTTTCCATGTAAGAGAGTTACCACTTATTGGCATGGACATTCATCTTTAATTTGAGTTAATGAAACATGTGAATTGAATTATTGTGTACAGCACCTTAAAGTAAACCAGAGTATCATCTTGAAAGTAACCAAGTTTAACACATGGTCAAGTCCTCCACTGTTCTGCCTTGTTAAATTGGGCTCTAATTTTCTTGCAGGAGGCAGTGGGGGGGAAAGGCTGGGAGAGTCTTCTATTCCAAGAAGCTTGGAACACTTTCAGAGCTAAGCAACTGGCCCTTTCCTTTTGGCTCCTGTCTTCTTCTGCCCATCATGTGCTCACTTATGGATGGTGGGTTCTCGCCCAGCACTTTCCAGATGGGCTTTGGCCATAGATGGCTTACTTAGAAATGGAAAAGGGTAGCATACCACGGCCTATATGGTTCAGAGTGAAGAATGCTGGCTCTATATGCAGACAGAATAACTGGCTCTCTCAGAGCAGTCCCTTTTGTGAAGAGACAAAAATGATTACACAGCAGAGTTCCCACCCATTTCCCCCCTCTTGACTCTCAAAGAGGACTGTGTTTTTGTGAATCATTCTGTCCTTTAAGAAGTCTGTCATTGCTGGATGAGTAGTTCTTTGGGCTTTCTCCATACAGAATCAAAGGAAGGGGAAGAGGAAGAGGAGGTGCATTAACCAATAAGAAAGGTTTTGAGGAGATTGCTGGGTGGGAGCCATTTTGGTAGAAGAAACACAAAAACAGGTGAAGTTCATAAGAAAGAAGTGGAGCTTAAAGAAATATCACCCTACACTATTTTCTCCTTCTTGGTGTTCAGAAAGATGCAGATAAAGGACCATCTTAGATGGGTCACAGACTTAAACACAAGATGTGAAACCATAAAACTTCTGGAAGAAAACACAGAAGTAAGCTCCTTGACATTGGTCTTGGCAGTGAGTTTTTTGGATTTGACACCAAAAGCAAAGGCAGCAAAAGCAACAAAAGGTTTTCTCACAGCAAAGATCATCAAAAAAATGAAAAGACAACTTGTTGAGAGGGAGAAAATATTTGCAAATCAGCAGCAACTCCTTCTGCCCATGGATCCTGAACCTGTGATTTAATAAAATCACCTTTTTTGGACCAAAAAAACAAAAAACAGAAAAAATTTACAAATCATATCTCTGGTAAGAGGATAATATTAAAAATATATAAATATCTCACACAACTCAATAGCAAAAACCAAAAAAATCCAATTTAAAATGGGCTGAAGAACTAAATAGACATTTTTCTGAAGAAGATGTTCAGATAGCCAATAGGTACATGGGAAGATGTTCATGATAATCACTCATCATTAGAGAAATGCAAGTCAAAACCACAATGAGCTATCACCTCATACCTGTTAGAGTGGCTGCAATCAAAAAGACAAGAGACAATAAATGTTGATGAGGATGTGGAGGAAAGGGAACCCATGTGCACTATTCCCACTTCCACTATGGTGGGAGGTATGCCATTATGGAAAACAGTAAGGAGGATCCTCAAAAAACAAACAAACAAACAAACAAAAAACAGGGGTGCCTGGGTGGCTCAGTCATTAAGTGTCTGTCTTCAGCTCAGGTCATCATCCCAGAGTTCTGGGATTGAGCCCCACATGGGGCTCCCTGATCAACAGGAAGCCTGCTTCTCCCTCTCCTGTTTCTCCTGCTTGTGTTCCCTCTCTCCCTGTATCTCTCTCTGTCAAATAAAATAAATAAAATCTTTAAAAACAAAACAAAACAGGGACACCTGGGTGGCTCAGTTGGTTAAGCTGCTGCCATCGGCTCAGGTCATGATCCCAGGGTCCTGGAATCGAGTCCCACATCGGGTTCCTTGCTCAGTGGGGCACCTGCTTCTCTGTCTGCCTCTGCCTGCCACTCTGCCTGCTTGTGCTCTCTTTCTCTCTGTCTCTCTGACAAATAAATAAATAAATAAAATCTTAAAACAAAACAAAATCACACACACACACAACTACTGTATGATCCAGCAATCCTCCTTCTGGATATAAATCTGAAGGAAATGAAAACACTGTCTAGAAAAGATATCTGCACCCTCATGCCCATACCAATATTGTTTACAACAGCCAAGACATGGAAACAATTTAGTGTCCATCAATGAATGAATGGATTTTTTTTTAAAGATTGTATTTATTTATTTGTCAGAGAGAGAGAGAGTGAGCACAGGCAGACAGAGTGGCAGGCAGAGGCAGAGGGAGAAGCAGGCTCCCTGCTGAGCAAGGAGCCCGATGTGGGACTCGATCCCAGGACGCTGGGATCATGACCTGAGCCGAAGGCAACTGCTCAACCGACTGAGCCACCCAGGCGTCCTGGATGAATGGATTTTAAAAAACGTAGTCTTCCTCCTGATGGAAACAACACTATGAAATTTTTTGACATGCACACACACAGAAAATCAAACCTGGATTTGACCAATCCTTCAGATGCAATTCCCAAGTTTTAGGAAATAAAGGAGTTAGGGAGGAGTGAGAGCAATATGTTCCACTATGCCACAGGGAGGCAATCAGCAAAATACAGACTGAAGGAAACTCTGAAGGAAAGGCCTTTCTTCAATAAATAAATTACAATGGGGAAAAAGAGGAATGGAGGGAGATCCTATTGATTTTTCAAAAGAACGCATTGCAGGGGTACCTGGGTGGCTCAGTGGGTTAAACCTGTGCCTTTGGCTCAGGTCGTGATCTCAGGATCCTAGGATGGAGCCCCACATTGAGCCCAGCATCGGGCTCTCCGCTCGGCAGGGAGCCTGCTTCCCCCCTCTCCCTGCCTGCCTCTCTGCCTACTTGTGATCTCTGTCAAATAAATAAAGTCTTTAACAAAAATAATTTAAAAAGAAAAGAACCCATTGCAATGTATGCATCTCATTTGGATCTTGACTCAAATAATCCATTAAAAAAAAGGGCAGCATCCAAGAGACCATTGGTGATTTGAATACTTACGGGCAGTTTGATGATATTAAAGGGTTATATGCTGAAACACTTAGAGATGAAATGACATGGTGTGTACTATTTGCTTCAAATAATATTGGGGGGAGGTGCAAGAATATGCAGGGAGGGGCGCCTGGGTGGCTCAGTGGGTTAAAGCCTCTGCCTTCGGCTCAGGTCATGATCCCAGGGTCCTGGGATCAAGCCCCACATTGGGCTTTCTGCTTGGCAGGGAGCATGCTTCCCCCCTCCCTCTCTGCCTGCCTCTCTGGCTACTTGTGATCTCTGTCTGTTAAATAAATAAATAAAATCTTTAAAAAAAAAAGAATATGCAGGGAAATTGGCCATGAGTTGATAGTTGTTGAAGATGATCATCGGGCTCATTATGCTGTCTTTCTACTTAATACATGTTTGAAATTCTCCATAAAAACCTAACCAAACAAAAAATAAGAAACAGAACATGATGCATCATTTCAATCATCATTGTTTAAAAAGAATATTTTATAATATCTCACTTTTCAGGACTGTTTAGGCCACTTTTTAAAACTTGTTTTAGGGACGCCTGGGTGGCTCAGTTGGTTAAGCGGCTGCCTTCGGCTCAGGTCATGATCCCAGCGTCCTGGGATCGAGTCCCACATCGGGCTCCTTGCTCGGCAGGGAGTCTGCTTCTCCCTCTGCCTCTGCCTGCCACTCTGTCTGCCTGTGCTCGCTCTCTCTCTCTGCCAAATAAATAAATTAAAAAAAAATTTTAAAAAATCCCCAAATATACTGATATGGAAGTATCTTTGTAATATGTTAAGTAAAAAAAGCAAGATTCAGGATGTTACCTACTGTGTCAAAAGTGAATTTCTATAAATGTATCTGCTTGTACATGCATAGAGCATTTCTCGATGTAAGAAACCTGTAACAGTGGCTGCTTCTGGGTTTGGGAACCAGAATTCTGGGGTGGAAGAGAGATGTCTCACATAGTCATTATATACATTTTGAAATTTGTGCAAGGGCATTATGTATTAATTATTCCCCCAATAAATGAAGAAATGGAAAATAAGTCCCTAAAAGAAAATATAGTGTTTATGTCGCCCAGATCTCCATTCATGTCTTGAAATCCTAACCCCCAAAAGGGTTAGGGAGGAGGTGGGGCCTTTGGGAGGTGTCTAAGGCATGAGGGTAGAACCCTTAGGAATGGGATTATTGCTTTGTAAGAGACTCCCTTGAGATCTCTAGCCTCATCTACCCTGTGAGGACACAGGGAGAAGGCCCTGGCTATGAATCAGGAAGGGGGCTCGCCCCGGAAGCTTACCATGCTGGTACCTTGAATTTGGACTTCCAGCCTTCAGAACTGTACACAAGAAATTTCTGTTGTAGATAAGCTCTTGGTCTGTGGTATTTTGTTACAGCAGCTCAAACAGAGTTGAGACAGATATTTTAACATATCTCGAAAAATATGGGTGACATGATCACTAAGCAATTTGAATAAATCTAATCTTACCCCTATTTTTCTCCTTTTGACATGCTTTGGTGAAAACAGTAGCTTTTGGGCTGACCACTCCCTGGGGATGCATGGATGTGAGTTCCTCCATTTCTTTTGGAGGTCCCTTGTAGGTGCCCAAATTTCAAGACAAAATTTCCAGTGATTAGAGCATAAATAGGAGATTTGGACCTACATGGATCTGAGCAGTTCTCATCCTGATTCAAGTTCTTGAACTGGCCTGCACTTTGGAATCACCCATGTGGTTTGTTAGACTAGTACCTTCCTAGAGACCGTGCCTTAAGGTAGAGCTGGAAATCTGCATTTTATAATTTTTTAAAAGATTTTATTTATTTATTTGACAGAGAGAGAGAGAGAGTGAGAAAGCACAAGCAGGGGGAGGGGAGCGGCAGAGGGAGTGGGAGAAACCGGTTCCCCTCTGAGCTGGAGCCCGATGTGGGGACTCTATCCCAGGATCCTGGGATCATAACCCGAGCGGAAGGCACATGCTTAACCAATTGAGCCACCCAGGTGCCCAGAAATCTGCATTTTAACCAAGCATCCTGGCAATTCTGATGCACCAGGAGCCCGTAATTGAGAAAATAAATGGCCCAGACTGTGTATCCTTACAGGCAGAGAATGATGACTGGGTTTTGATACTCATTCAGGCTGTTCCTAAAATATTTTTAGAGTGCAGGCCCTCAGGTCAGTGACAGTCAAAAGTCAAAGGGAACGGTCGCCTTCCCCGCCACACTGGAGGGTCAAACAGGAAGCGTCCGAGATGGAGTTGGCGTCGGAGGCAAACAGAATCCGGAGGGAGACAGCCATTTGCCTTTTCACTCTGCACCTCCCTCTGACCGGTTCCGGAAAAGGTCCTGATTAGAGCATAACTGATTTGGACATGTTGAGCAGAACAACCAGACCTGCACACGGCCTTCCCGCGCCGAGAAGCTGTGCAGAACCCTCTGACTCTTTACTGCATTAAAAGCAATACGATGTGACACGCGCTGGGTTTCTAACAACGTTTGCAGACTAAGTAAGATTATCTGGTCCCTGACTGTGCCAGCCGTGCTTGAGAGAAACAGCAGGGCCTTTCTCTCCAGCCCCAATGGCAACAAACAAACTCGAGGCATTGGGCTTGCATAAGTACTAACCCTGGTCACACAGGCTTTGGGGTCTTTTGCTGGTTAGGAAATGGTCATGTATTCCTTTCAAAGATGAATCCGTTAATCCTGTATAAACCAGGGGTCTAAATACTTTGTTGCTTTCTTTTTTTTTCCCCCATGACATACATCATAGGGTTACTATAATTCAAACTTATTGGGGATTGAAAAGACAAACCAAATAAGCAACAGCAACAACAAAAAAACCCCATTGTACCAGAAGACTGGGAGGAAGTGAGTTGAGTCAGAGAAGAATTCCAGTGGGGACCTTTTTGGTCAGTGTGTTAGACCCCTTCCTTTCAAGTAGTTGTTTCCTCTTTTGCCCCAGTCGGTCAAGACCCCGTTGAACTGCAAACAGGCCACCAGCCAACCAAGTGATAACTGCTAGTCTGAGCATCTCTTAGATCTGCACTACACATTCTACCCTTTGAACTTACTGTTTTCTTTTTTTTAAATTTTTATTTATTTATTTTTTAAATGATTTTATTTATTTATTTGACAGACAGAGATCACAAGTAGGCAGAGAGGCAGGCAGAGAGAGAGGAGGAAGCAGGCTCCCTGCTGAGCAGAGAGCCCGATGCGGGGCTCGATCCCAGGACCCTGAGATCATGACCTGAGCCGAAGGCAGAGGCTTAACCCACTGAGCCACCCAGGCGCCCTGAACTTACTATTTTCTAAGATTAGTTCTATACAGTCCAGTTATCCAGGAAAGTGAGAATACCAGTAGATGATATACATGTTACTGGTGAGTCTGCCGGAGAATGTGGGCATTCTGCAGTGAAATATTAAGATATATGAGATATTTATTTCATAGCTCCAAATGGCTTAATTTTGTTAGTGTGCCATTTAATTTTATTCTGTGTAGACCCGAAACCAATTGTTCTTCATGTTAAAAACAAAAACAAAACCAAAAAAACCCCACAGACATAAATTCGATTAGATCTAGTTTGGACTTTTTTTTTTTTTTTAATATTTTATTTATTAATTTGACGGAGGGAGAGCTCACAAGTAGGCAGAGAGGCAGGCAGAGAGAGAGAGGAAAGGAAACAGGCTCCCCGCCGAGCAGAGAGCCCGATGCGGGGCTCGATCCCATGACCTGAGCCGAAGGCAGAGGCTTAACCCACTAAGCCACCCAGGTGCCCCTAGTTTGGACTTTTTAATGATACAAAATAAGTATGTCTTCGACAGCTTTTATTTAAATCTTTGTATTATGGGGGGTGCCTGGGTGGCTCAGTGGGTTAAAGCCTCTGCCTTTGGCTCAGGTCATGATCCCAGGGTTCTGGGATGGAGCCCCACATTGGGCTCTCTGCTCAGAGGGGAGGCTGCTTCCCCCTCTTTCTCTGCCTGCCTCTCTGCCTACTTGTGATATCTGTCTGTCAAATAAATAAATAAAATCTTAAAAAAAATCTTTGTATTATGGGAAATTTCAAGAATTGTATGTAAAAGTAGAGAAAATAATATAATAATGCTCTCCAAGTTTAAATAATTATCAATTTATGGCTAATCCCCACCTCCCAACCCTGGATTATTTTGAAGCAAATCAGCACCCTATCATTTCATCTATAAATGTTTAGCATGTAGTTGAAAAGATAAAGATTCCTTTAAAAACATAAACATGACCCATTATCAGACTAGAAAAATGAGCATTATGTCTTTAATATCAAGCAGCATCCAGCCATCTGCTGATTTTTATGCAGCAATCTTACAGATTTCATCAGACTGATAAAAATCGAACAATCCCTTCATTGCTCCAGGAACTGTGTGATCCCCCCACACCCAGTGCCCCAAGGCAAGGATGCTTCAGAATCAGATGCACAAAAGTTCTTTCAAGGATTTGAGATTGAACTCATGTGTCAAAACCTCCCCGGCTGTGGAGACCGGGTTGGATTCTCCAGCACTGTTGACTTTCGTCTGGATGTTTATCCATTCATTTTTCAGACCTCCAGTCGCTTGTTTATCTTGGCCATCCCTTTCCAGCCGAGACTTCCCACACCCTGCCATCTGGCACCCTCTCCGGTTTCATTCCCACAGCCCCAGCTCTGAGCAGAAACCTCAGCGGAAGTCAAGATCCTGCAAAAGGTCCCAAGTGCCTGTGCTTCTGTACCCTAGTCTTTCTGTAGGAAAGAAGGGGCAGAAGGAATTTCTGGGAAGGATTCTCAAGGTTCATTACGAACCAAGTACAGCTCTTTTTATTGTCAACTGATAGAATTATACTCAATAAAGTCAACCAAGTGTCTTGGTTATCTCCTTTTGATAAGCTAAGAAATCAAGTTAGAATAGTAAGTGGTGGTTCCTTCTTAAAAATAATCATCCTATGCCTGAATATTAAACTTGTGTCCTTAGATCTCTAAATTGTTATAAGTCAAGACAGCAAATTTTTAGCTATGAGGACTTAAAAAATTTCTGTAGATTAACAGGGCACTTTTGATGGTAAAGAAAGTTTTAAATTAATCCCATGCAAACTGAAGAAGCTCATTTGCTGTCTCCTGGCAAATAAGTCTCTTCGCCATTTCCTAAAACTGTCTTCAGCTTTCCCTCTCTCTTGGGAATTGGCCCTGACTTCTCAAATCTACCAGTCCTTGAAGACTCTACTGACCTCTTGGGCCAAAGAGCTTCTCTCTCTACACTTCAAGAGTGACACCATCTCTAGAGTCAGGATGTCTTTAACAGTTCCTGAAAACTTCCCTCACGGTGTGCTGGGCACTGTGTTTTGTCCTTAATACATTATCTCACTTACCTCCACCGTATTGTCTCAATTCAACAGTTACAGGAGGAAAGACTAATTTTATGAATGAAGAGAATAAGGAAGGATTAGGTAAGCACCAGTGTCACGGGGACCCTAAATGACAGAGCTGGGTTAGATGGCTCAGAGGACCTCCCCTCGATCTTTAAGCTATATTGCCTTAAAAAAAATCATATTTCACCTTGTGTTATGTACAAATGTAGGTATACACGTCCTCTTCTTGACATTGTCTATGTGTCTAGCACAGTATCTGGCAAATGTAGGTGCTTGTTGCTTGATCAATGTCAGCTGTCACGCCTGTTGTTATTACCAACCATTAGGTACCATGTGGCCGAGAACAGTCTCACTTCCACGCTGAGTGCTGCTATAGATGCAGAAGCATGGTGGTCTGGCCTCACTGTCGCCAGATGTGGCAGACAAATACAGATGCAATACTTGGGACATACTTATACTAAGAAGGTATTTGTTGCTTCTCTGAAATTCAAATTTAACTGGGCAGCCTGTATTTTATCTGGCAACCCTTGCCGAGGGACTTAAGAGCAATCAGGAGTGATGACCACAGCACTATGGAGCAAAAGGAGGGCTCCCGCAAAGCCATCTGGTGCTGATTAGCAGTGTTGCAGGAGTTCTGGAAAGGGAGGGCATGAGGGGTGCTGGGCAGCCAGGGAGGGCTTCATGGAGGAGACGGGGTTCTCACATCAGGCAGAAGGGGGATTTTAAAGGCATCTAAGCCATAGAAAGGATTAATGGAAGCAGCCATAGACCAGGTGGCTTCTAGAATGTGCTTATTGTAGAAATAAATTCAAAGAACAGAACCAGAAGAAAGACAGGATACCCTTTCAAGTAGTTTTTGAAAGTACGCAAGACAATGAATAGTTTGTAACATTAATCCCACTTGGACCAAATAGCATGTAGTTCCTACAAGGCCAGAGATGTCCACATTCCTGGTCTCTTGTTAGGGGACGTGGAAGAAGCCCAGAAATGACATCTGAGGTGCACTAGACTCCAAGAAAAATGGCTGAGGTGTGTTGAAGAATGGGAAAAGTCAGAGCTTCGTCGGGTAGAAAAATACGGCCCAGAACTGCTATTTTGGAGAGATGCAAACCTCTCATCCCTCCCAAACAAAGGTGTGGCCCTAATCCCCTCATGCAGAGACATCAAGTCATAAACATCAGAAAGATGTGTTGTACAGGGCCAGAGCCTTGTCCTGTCCGCCACGGCAAATACATCATTAAGTCCTCACAAGAGTCCTACCTTATATGGTAACCTTCGTTTGATAGAGGAGGAAACAGAGGTTCAGAGAGTTCACCCAGCTAGCAAGTGATAGAGTCAGGATTCAAATTTGGGTCTGCTAGATTTCAAATCCTGTTTCTTTCTCCTCCACCATTCTGACCTGGGTCGGTTCTCTGCCAGTCATTTTTAAGGAAATACGCCTGTTGTCCCCCCACTTAAGGGAAAATGACTGCATTTTCATCCCGGGTGATGACTTTCTTTTGGTTCAGATTGGCACCCGCAGTACTCCTGGGTGCTGGGCTCTTCCTTCTGACGGTCAGTGTTCATTTCCATCCTTGTGCCCTGGGGAGGGGAAGTTCTCCCTGCTGCTCTCACCTGGATACCTCAGGCATCTTTTGTTGGAATCCCAGGTGGGTCCTCAGTGCCACCCAAGCCCCCTAGGAGGCCTCAGTCTGAGTTACTGACCCTGGAGGCCCCACCTCCCCCCAGGCCCTCTGTATGCAGTGTCTCCACCAAAGAAAAGAGAGGCATAAAAATGCATCTGATTAAAATAACTTTCCAGGTGCAGGGAACAAAATCCAGGCAGATTATAGTTCGGGGCAGGTTAGCCACGAGCTTTTGCAGATGTCTAGAAAGAGTCCACTTACGACACAGAGTAGAGGGAGAGACACTTCGAACCATTAGGAGCCAAATGTTGAAGTTGAAGGGCTATGAAAACAACCTAATTTATTGGAATATGTTTTTCTAGAAGCTTTGGGGTAGAGCCGTGATTGCCTCCTACAGGGATTAGTGACCTCATCCTTTCTCCCCTACCATCCCCAACTGTAACTGTAGGGTTTTCCCGTTATAACCTAACATATGGTTTGCAGCAGGAAGTGCGAAATCCCAGGAATGAGTGCAGAGGCTCAGGTTTCAGACTGGAGAGAGACTCAGGTGAGCTACAAGGAAGGGCCTTTGTTTCCTATGAAAACAGAGTTGAAAAGAGAGTTCTTCATGACCCCTTGGTTTGGAATGAGGTAATTAATTCTCCAGAAACTCCCTCCTGTTTCCTGGACAACAAAAATCAATGTTTTGTTGCTAGAAAACCTGGGAATAATAAATTGGTTTAAATTACAGATTTTCTTTTTTTTTAGTGATTTCCTTCCTACCAACCCAAAATATAAAACAAAGCAAAGAAAAAACCCCAACACACACACACACACACACACACACACACACACATCCTAACTCCCTCTTCACCCTTTGATTCACCCTCACTCTTCTTAGAAATTCTAAGTTTGGTGCTGTGTGAATATTATGTTGCTCAAGAAGATGAGAAACAGAAAAGGTGGATCAAATCCTGTGCGTAATTGTACACAGAACAAGAAAATCTTTGGGTATTCTTCAGGCCAAAGATTCTCACTCTGAGTGGGGTGATGGGGAGTTTAGCATATCCAAATTTTGGGGGGTGTCCAAGGGAGGGAACCAGTATGAGCTTTTTGTTTCTCAAAAAGCATTGAGGATTAAAGAAAAAATAAAAAGACTGAGAAAACTGGCTTAGGCTGCCCTTTTTTTTTTTTTTTTTTTTCATTTCAAAACCAACTAAGTAAAGTTTTGCTTTTTAATGACCAATTTAAGAACTATGTAAATGGTGTGGTCTTCTTGGAAATCCTAGTCATGGCACTTCCTGAACTGCCGGTTGAAATCAAAGCCCATGTTCCCCCTTTGCTTCTCACCACATGGCCTGAGAACATGGACTCCAGAACCAAACTGCCTGGGCTTTGCCCTGGCTCTCCCCGCTTCTGTATCCCATCAAATTTAAGATGTTATTGACTATAAGACATGTCATTGTCTTAGCATCACTAAGAAAGAAGCAGCAGCTGCCAGTTAAATGAGAACATAGTGCTCATGTGCCATCAATTGTGGGGTGCATCCTAATTTCAGTGGTGCTAACGTGTGGCCAAAATTTGTCTTAGAACTGATGAACTATGACCCTTGTTTTGGGAATTTAGTCTTCTGACTTAACCTCTCTCTCCGTTTCATTTTCACAGTTAAAAAATGAGAGAATTAATGGTATCTACCTCACCGGGTAGTCGTGAGGATTCAAAGAGTTGGTCAACGTAAAATACTCAGAACATTCCTTGGCACATAGTAAGCACTGAATCGGCTATCACCATTCTTCAATATACACCCCTCAAATTGACGAACACTTTCTCCAATGCAGGGTGGAGGTCTTCGTGGCTGTTATTTCTGCTGCTGGGGGGAGAAAACCAGCACGGTGACACCCACACATTGCAAACTGTGATTTTAGAGAAATCAAAGCAAGCCAGATGGGGAGAATGGTAGCAGATTGTTTCTCTCTGCCTTGGTCTCTGAATGATTTCTTCAAGTACACCCTGGCTCCCGCAGGAAAGTGTCTGATAATTGTTCTGTTGTGGAAAGGGTTTTTGCACTCATGATGTCCTTGTGGATTATTTTTGCCAAATTTTTTTGCAGCTCTAAGCACTTCCTGAAGGCACCAAGGCCATAGGAGGATTGTGACCTCAGAGGATGCCAGGCAAGTTTTGATGCAAACAATCCATGCTGTGCACAGGCCAGATGATTCCACACAGCAAGCACTGTTATTTCATTCACAAAAAGTCAGAAACAAGCTGATTTCACCATAAATTTCACCATCGCTCTAAAAAATTGGAAAAGTAAACCGCCCTATTTGACAAGCAGGCCCATGTCGATGAAACTCATTTTTGCACATAGATGAACATAGGTGCAAATGAGAATTCCCAGAGAAATTGCTGCTGAGATGAGGTTGACTTAGAATTAAAACCCATAAAGGCAAGGCTCCAAGTCCACATATGTTTTCCAGACTCTTGGAAACTCTAGCATTTTGTTGTTGTCTTTAGCCTCTGCTATCCCTGACTTCCTCCTGAAGTTATTGAAGAAATAGATATTTGGATGATTAGAATGTGATCTTGCTGGCTCTCATTTAAAGGCATGTGTCTGTTTTTACACCCAACCAAGTTTGATCAAAAAAGAAACTGCGTGGGTATTGGCACCGGGCCTTCGGATGCTTAGCTCCAGAGTTTGAGAAAAAGTGTTGGACTGGGGTTGAAGAGACCCAAGCCTGTGCTTCTCTTTTGGATGACCAAAGGGTCGCTCTTTACCACTGTCTGTTTTTTTATTTTTTTTGCTTTGTTTTGTTTTTTAAGATTCCTCATCTATAGAGTTTCTCCTAGCCTTAAATCTCTGTGATGGAAGGAACTTAATAAGCATCTGGTTCTGTTTGGCATCATTAAATACCATGCAATGGTTAATTTTATGTGTCAGCTGGCTAGGCTGTGGTGCCCAGGTGTTTGGTCAAATACTAGTCTATATGTTGCCATGAAGGCACTTTCTAGACATGCTTAACACGATCAGTTGACTTCAAATAAAGCAGATTACTCTCCATAATGTGGGTGAACCTCATTTAATGATTTGAAGGTCTCAAAGGCAAAGACCGAGGTTTCCTGCGGAGGGAGGAATTCTGCCTCAAGACTAACAGGAATGTTGCCTGCACTGAGGTCCTGTTGGCCTGCCCTGCATGCTTCGCACTTGAGCCTGCAACACGAGCTCTTACTTGAATTTCCAGCCTGCTGGCTTTCTCTACAGATTTCAGTGTTGTCAGCCCCCACAATTGCATGAGCCAGTTTCTGAAAATAAATCTCTTTCTTTTCCCTCTCTCATTATATACATATTCTTGGCTGGACCATTTGCCCTGACTTACCTTGCACTTGACCTCCCCATCTGACCTTCTCAGGTTCTGACTTATTTTTCGACACATGAACTAGCCTCACCCTTCACCTCTACATCTTTAGCTTCAACTAAATGTGTGTTTTTCTCCTAGATGACCATGACTTAAACTTTCTTTTTTGGCCTACCTACCATTTATTTCCCTGAGTCAAACTTCCTCTGAACTGCCGCCAATCCTGAGTCCTTGTCAACTGACTCCCAGGAGGGACCCGGACACATAAGACTGAGTTCAGCCAGGTATGTGCAGGACTGTCCACCCACTCGCAGCCTCCCAGGCTACTGGCCTTTTCTGCTTCGGTGGAGTAAAAATTCTTGCTCTACATATTTCTGCTCAGAAACCACATTGTTTACACAATGTTCCTGTACTTTCACAAAGGGTTAAAAAACATCCAGCCCATTTCCATCTCCTGGGTGATGTATTTCTTATTTGTGTCACAGGAGATAAGTGTTTATAGGAGTAGATGTTTGTTAATTAAAAGGGAGTGTGTATTTTTTTTTTCACTTATTCACAAGGGAGATTCTAGAGAGTAAGTATGGTTGTGGGTGTGTATGTACATGTGGAAAGTTATTTTGCAACACATGTTTGCAAGGCTCTTGGAGATCTGTGGAGGGAGGTTGCTTGGCCAATGCCAAAAATTGTTAGAAATACAGGCTTTGCTCACCTACTCTAGAAGACTCTTATCATATAACAAGTGTTTGCCTTCATCAGGGGCACCTCACAGGATGTTTAGGGCATATTAGAACATCAGTGCACTGCTCACCTGTCCAGGTCTAATGAGTCCTATATATGGTCTGTCTGCTATGTACTGAGGACAATGAGATATTTTGCTCTTCCTTGTACTCTAGTGGAATTAGGGTGAGTTTACGTTATATAACACTGCTGTCTCACTCTGTAATGAGCGACTTCTAAGGAGGAGGCAGCAGAGGGAACAAAGCCACCTGCCCTTTGCCAACCTCTCCACGCTCTGCCAATGCACCTGCAGAGAACTCAGAGGGCTCGTCCTGGAAGAGAGACTGCTTATTATGTTTCATTGTGTAGATGACACAGGGCCTTTCCAGGACAGGCAGACTGAAAAAAAATCTCTGCTTTGTTTCTTGGCCAGGTTTTATCCAAGGTCTCCTAGGGCTGAGGGATGATTAAGCAGCTGCCTTGTTGAACCCTTGCCTTTCATATTCACCTGCTTTGAGAAATTCGATCTGCTCAGAGACATGAAATATTCAAAGGAAGCTCCCAGGGATCGGTGACTCAATAGCTTTGTAGGGTTAAATTGGGGAAGTGTCACATGTTGGTCATGCCTCAGTAAGCACTTGTCCACAGTTCAAGTCTGACCCAATGGTGGGCTAAGTCAGAGTGAAGTTTTGTTACTATTCTAAAGTATAAGATAAACATGGCTTTCTAGCCCACTCCTTGCCACTGCTAGGGTGGGAGAGGTTATCAGTTAGGATAACTTTCTTTCTGTTGAGACAGAAACTTGGTTCAAATTGGTTTAAGTGAAAAAGGAAGTGTATCAGATCAACTGACTAAAAAGCCCAAGGCTGGGTTGGCTTCAGGAGTGGCTGGTTCCATGGCTCAAATTAGGTCAACAGGACTTGGTTTCTCTCCATCTCTAGGCTCTGCCTTCTGTTTGATTGGCCTATTTTCAGCTGTCATGTCAATTGGGTACCACCAATTCCAGACTCCCCCTTGTGGTGGCAAGATGGCTGCTATAGTTCCAGCCTCCACAGTATAAAGCTGGGGTCAGGAAACGGTTTCTGTAAAGGTGCCAAATGGGGGCTACTTTGGGGTTTGTGGGCCATAGAGTTTCAGTTGCAGACTCTCAGGACTACTGTTAGAGTGTGGAAGCACCACAGGTAATATGTAAATAAATGAGCAGTCTATGTTCCAATAAAACCTTATTTAAAAAATAGGCAACGGGCCGGATTTGGCTTGACAGCCGTAGTTTGTGGATCCTGGAACCATACAGTTGTTATTGGGAAAATGGCTGCTCAGGAGGGAAGCTAAGATGGTGGCACAGTAGGTGGACCCTAGGCTTGTCTTGTCCCTGGAACACAACTAGATATCTACCAAATCATTCTGAATACCCAAGAAATTGACCTGAGGACTGACAGAACAAACTCCTTGACTAGAGGAAGAAAGATGCCACATCAAGGAAGGTAGGCAGTGTGGAGATCTGGTTTGGGGAGAAATGGAAGATGGCTGTTCAGCCAGGGACTAATCTCCCAGCTTCCCTGTAAGAGGGTATGGCACTATGACTGAGTTCTAGCCAATAGAACACAGGTGGAAGTTATGTGGAACATATCTGGGTCAAACTTTTCAATAAGCAGGTATGCCCTTTCACAGTCTCTTTGCCTTCTGAGACTGGTTGCATATGATGAGGAAGTTCTGGGGCTGGGCAGAGTGGAGGGGTGGGCAGAGCCACAGGACAAAGGAATCTGATTCCTGAATTGCTGTGCAGGGGAGTCACCCAACAACCAGAAACAATTACCTCAGACAGTTATGAGAGTGGAGATAAATTTCTATTTTGCTCAAGTCATTACATATTTTGGGTCTATTTTTCTTAAAGACTTATTTATTTATTTATTTGAGAGAGAGACAGTGAGAGAGAGCATGAGCGAGGAGAAGGTCAGAGGGAGAAGCAGACTCCCCGTGGAGCTGGGAGCCCGATGTGGGACTCGATTCTGGAACTCCGGGATCATGACCTGAGCCGAAGGCAGTCGTCCAACCAACTGAGCCACCCAGGCATCCCCATTTTGGGTCTATTTTTAACAGTAGTTTACCTACCTTAAGTAATACAGAAATTAGTGTTAAAAAGGGAGTGCTAACATAAGAAACACCTAAAATATGAGCACTTAATAATTGTGCCACGAGAGACAAGATAATAGAGTAAACTGCAAAAATGGTGACCCATATTATACAGTGGCTAAATCCTCGTTAAAACTGTTGCCCACAATCATCTGGAAGGCAGAACCAAGATGAGCTTGTAGCTCTAGGGGAAGCCATTTGAAAGAGACAGAATGTTAGTGTGTGTTAGAGTTGAGCTCCTTGCTACTTACAACAAATGACACTGCTGGAAAAATATGGTCCCTGGCAATAATTGACCAGTTTATAAGCAGAAATGAAAGGAATGAAGACAGCCCCCAAATCTGGAAAAGCCTATTGATTCTGGATCCCAAACAGAAAGAAATAAGGCTAGAAGAACAAAAAAATTAGACCCAAGACTCAGAGAGGACAAAAACCCATCAAGAATTCTTAGTTAAATATAGCAGCTCAGCCCCACATTAAGCAGCTCAGCTTAACCACATTAATAGTGTAGCCTTTCCACGCAAGTCTATCATTTAGATGCCCTCAAGGTAGCTGCCATTAAGTTGAGAGAAAGCTATGAAGAGGAAAAGAATGATTTAGGTTTCAGAACTATGTTCAGGAAAAAAATTCTGGGTGTGGTTACTGGCACTTGGAATTCAATGGAAGCAAATAAATGAGAAGCTTACTAAGTTTTGGAGGGAATTGTATTACTAAAGGAATCACAAGCTGGGATGAAATCATCTTTATTGGGTCAAGCTTACCCTTTGTTCCTAAATTTGCATGAGAAGAAAGTGGGCTATTGAAGGCTGTATAGTCTTCAAGGAGTATACTTTGGAATTGGCCAAAAGATAATGGACAAGGAAGGATATCCAGGAGGATGAAGTAAGGGGCCCAAGGGAAAAAGAGACAACGAATTCCTCCCAGAGGGCAGGTTAAAGGAGTAAGCAAGACGCCTATCCCCTCTTACCAGGCTGAGGGTCTTCATATTGCCCACCTAGCAGGATCTGAACATGCCATTAACCAAGGACTCTATCCATTCTTCATTTTTCTGAATGAGAGTCTTACTGCAGTTAACAAGTCCCCATTCCCTCATGGCATAGCAGATGTGAGTTATTGGAGAGGATAACTGGTCTCTTAGTTAATAAATTGTGGGACCATGAGGAGCCACATGTAGGCGTGATTGAGAAGACACTGTGTTCTCAAGAGTCCCAGATTTGGAAGTGGTTGTAGTGACTGAATGGAGCTCTGAATTGTCTTCTTTGAGGAGGGCATGGGTGTAGGCTCTCTATGTGGGAAGAAGAGTGCAAATGGGCAGCTGTGTCTGGAAGGGCAGACTGTGATAGATTGATAGCTACTTACTAAAAATCTATTTCTTTTCTTCCTGAATGTACAGCTAGACCACAATTTGCAGATTATACATGCAGTTAGATGTGTCTCTACAAGTGACTTCTAGCCAACAGAATGTGAGTGGAAGTGATACAAGCCATTTCCAGGTCAAGAAGTTTGTGTATCCCCTCCTTGCTTCATCCCCCTTCTGTTGGCTGGACATGGATTACGTTGAGGTCCTGGACCCTAAGGGATAGTACACCACAAAATGGAAGGAGCCTGAGTTTCTGAATCATCACATGGAAAAGAGCTGTCTTCAAACTGTTGAGTAAGTGAAAAATAAACTATTGTCTTTGAGTAATTATAAGTGTGTACTTGTTACCACAGCTTAGACTGCTTAATTAATACAAGAAGCAACATGGTTTCTCTGTGTGTCTGCTTAAACCTTTGTCTCTCTATGGAGGCTGGCTTTCATTGCTCTGCTGTATGTAACCCAGATGTTAACTGGAATTTCCTTTTTTCTTGAGTTCTAGGTGAAACTTGAACAAACTCTCAATTCCTTATCCTATGGGTATCCCAAGCCTTTTCCACAGTGTCTCTGGATTCCCAGTGGATCTTATGGATTTCTTTCCCTCTTGAGTTCTTCAGCTCATAGGGTCTCCGTTCTGTTCCACAGCAATCAGACATGAAACTCGGACCCTTTTCTGACTCACATACACTACACATCCCTCACACAAATTATTTACAAGGCAGAAAGTTTGTATGGAGGAGCCAGAGAGGAAGAAATGGAGGAAGAGCTTACAACTCTGATGGTATCAACCTTAAATGAAATTGTAGGTGTTGCCATTCTTAAGTCACTTACCACTTCGCTTTACCTCGTCTGAACTCCCCCCCTTAGTTTTCACTCTTCTCTCTCCTTCCTCTTATACCTGGAACCAGACAAAAGCTCTTGGATACTATGGACAATCAACAATCTGTCACTCTGGAAATACTAATAATGAGATGTCTTTTCAAACCCCAACGTCCTGTGTGGGGTGTAGGTGGAAAAGCAAAGGAAGAGACTCACACTCAGCCTCTGCTGTCCTCCTGAGCAATTCCGCTCCAGCCCCAAACATGCACAGCTCCCTAAGTAAAAGAAGAGAATTGTGTTGAGCTTGATCCACCATCCTAGGAAGTTGTTTTATTTATTTATTTTTTATTTTAAAAAGATTTTATTTATTTGTCAGAGAGAGAGTGAGTGAGCACAAGCAGGGGGAGTGGCAAGCAGAGGGAGAAGCAGGCGAGCCAAAGAGCGAGGAGCTGATGCAGAACTTGCTCCCAGGACCCTGGGATCATGACCTGAGCTGAAGTCAGATGCTTAACCCACTGAGCCACGCAGGCATGCCTAGGAAGTTGTTTTAAAACCAGTTATCTGTTGTTGCACAACCGCTCTGGTGACAACCGCTCTGGTGACTCCTCCCAATCCATGCAGATAAATAAAATACCTATTACAAACTTACCCTTCTCTTTCTGAAAGAAGTTTTGATAACCTCAAATTTTCCATTTTCTTCATGTTTCCAGTGGCATTTTTATGTGAGTTTTCGCTGCTGCTTATTAGCGTTCCAGGCAGTGGCCTACCAGCTTCCTCCTCATACAGCATTGATCAACTCTTTCCCCATTTTAGGAGAAACACAAGACATATTCCTCTTTGTCTCCAGCAGGATGGCTTCCTTCCTCTCTTAATGTCCCAGCACCAACTTATGTTTGTTATTGAAAGAGTCGGTAAGTAGCTTATCAAGGTACTTTCCCATCCAGAGATAATTCCTTTTTTTTTTCCAGAGATAATTCTTTCCCTAAAATGAATTCTGGTTCTAGCTGATAATATAAAAATGTTTTTCACTTTGTTTTACATGGAAATGATAGAATATGGCCATTTTATCCCTGGAACAAATTAGCTTTCAGCTCCAGCAAGGTTGTCAGGTACAGTTGTACATTGTGTATACTAAGCAACTCTAGGGGGCGCCTTTCACATTATGCTCTATGTGATTGACAATCCCTAACATTGTATAGTCCACAACCTATACAACTCTAGGTTATAGCCCTGTCTCAAGGAAGACCCATTATCTAACTAATGATCATCTCAGTGGCCTAGTTTCAGATTCCTGGGAGAAACTGTTGTCTATTTTGGATCAGTTGTCCATTCCTGTCCAATGAGATATGCCCAGAATGGAAACATCATGTTATAGACACATGGATCTAAAGTTTCATTCCTTTCGGGATGCTTTCCTAGGGGCAGTTAGAAATAGTTCTCAGAGAAAGGATTGTATGGGAAGTGTATATATCCTAGAACATGGCATTTACTGGGGCACTTGGGTGGCTCAGTTAGTTAAGTGTCTGCCTTTGGCTCAGGTCATGATCCAGGGTCCTGGGATCGAGTCCCTTATTGGGCTCCTTATTCAGCGAGGAGCCCGCTTTTCCCTCTCCCTCTGCTGCTTTCCCTGCTTGTAGTCTTTCTCTCTCTCCTTTTGTCTAATAAATAAGAAAAAAAAAAAAACCATGGCATTTACTGAAAGATTTTGGCATTGACAGTGCCAAAGGCTAATGATAGAAAAGAATAAGGAGCCAAAGGGTGCATATAAATATAATCAAGCCAATGTTTTTAAATCGTGAGCTGTGACCCATTAAAGAGCAGCGAAGACAACTTAGTGAGTCACATTTTTTTAGAAACATAAAAGTGAGATAAAAGAGATAAGAAAACAACAGCAGGCAAGCCATTTAGTGAAGGTAAACATCATTTTGTGAAGTTATGTTTTAGTTGTTTATTGGTACATGGGATCAGTATATAAAGTGTGGATTTTGTTGCAAAAGGATCAAAGCCCAACCAAAGTCCAAATCAGACAGTGACCCTCCCTCCTACCTGCTGGCCCACAGGTTTGATGCAGGTCCTGAGGACATTTATCTTAGAGGGTCTCACTGGGCCTTGCCTCCCCAGCTGTTCCTGCCTGATCTTCTTAGCTGACCCTTGGTTTTGTATCTGATTCTTGCTCCCCATTCACTCAGGTCTCAGACTTCCTCTTGGCTCTGTGCTCAGGCCCAGCCCTGGAAAGTCCAGCCTGGTTAGACTCCCCAGCATTCCAGGAAGGGAAGGTTGGATGAATGACAGCTCCTTGGAAAAGAAATGGTCTTAAGTTCTTCCTTAAGCATAGATAGGTGGTTCTGTATCATAAGACTCCACCCCATCCCACCCCACCCCAAAGTCATAAGTGATTGGAACAGGGGTGAATAATTGTCCTAAAGGCAGCTAGTCCATTGGCTGGGCTCCTGGCTGTAAGGAAGCCTGGTATAAAAGTTTTGCACAAGGGGATTACTAGTGATTAAGTGAATTAAACAGATGTTTTCTCTCAGGGCTTTGAACTCAGAGAAAGTAAGTTAATTGGTAGGAGGAACACCCCCAACCCTACCTCCTATGTCTTACTACCATGCAAATCTCTAGATACTGACGTCTGCTGGAACAAGCCTGGAACTATGGATCCTGTATCTTGTGCCAGTCTGCCCATCTGAAATCTTTTTTTTTTTTTTCCCCACCTGAAATCTTCCTGTCCCTATTGTCTCAGTGCCCAGCTCGGTACCTATACCTGCCTGGAGGTCAATGGATGCATGCACGAATGTCCTTTATCTCTTTTGGGTTGAGGTGCTTGCATCTGAGGGGTTAGAAGCCCTATCTATGGGTTCTGGCTCTGCCCCTTCCTGCCCATGTAACCTTGGGCAAGTTACTGGGTTCCTCCAAGCCTCTATTTTCTCCTCTGGAAAACGAGGGTGGTATTACTTATATCTTAGGCTGTTGTGAATTTTAAAATAGTAGCTGTATGAAAGCCTACACATAACAAGCCCTCTAAAACATTTAGTGCATCTGAGTATAGGGAAGTTTTTTATATGAGAGTTGCACTTTGTAAGACCTCTTCTAAGTCGAAAACAAACAAATCTCATGATCCTAGCGAAGGATGGTGGCCTTTTATGTTGGCCAGCTGGCAAGAGAATAAGCAGAGTTTCCAATTCACTGGCTCTCGGGTTAAAAATTTTGCAATTTTGAACGAATTCTTAATTTTGGAGTATTCGTATTTTCCACATTTCAAAAAGGAGTATTATCATTTATACATTACACACTTTCAAATAGACCCCAATCAAATTTGCTTAAAGTGTTCTGAACTCCATGATTGGAGAGAAAAATGCACTTTGTGATGCAAAACGGCTCATTCTTCATGGTCCCGCACAGCTGCGTGTTCCCGCATCACATCAGCCTCTAGATCTGCTCAGCATTCACTCTGGAATTTTTTAAATGTCCTAACAGTGTGCTTTCAAAATAACATGCTCATGCACCCCCATCCCCAAGTGTGTAATATTGTCAGGATGTTTTATCTGGTGCCATACATCTTGCACATGATGAATCCATTTCCCCAAACAAACCATCATACATGTCCACAATGTCCATAAATTTTGAATCCTGACATCTACGCTATTACCCTCTGACGTTTGGATTGGCCTGAGTTGGGCGTGATGGGGGAGGGCAGTGTTTTCAAGGAATGAAGGAGATGTCACTCTTTTCTTCCTGATGGGTCCCTCTGAAGAAAGTGATGTCAGGAACATACAAGACAGCCCCGCTGGAGAAGGCTGCAGATGCTCTCCCCAGGGGAGGGAGATTAAGCAGGCCCGATCTGTAATCACCCCCACTCCAGGGGTGATAACAAGGTCATTCTGTACTTAGGTTTGGCTTTATAGTAATACATCTGGCATCGATAGAGTTTTCTTCTTTCCAAAGTGCTTTCCTATTTATGATCTCATATTGCCCTTACAGGATAAGGAAAAGTTGCTGGTTAGAATGAGCAAACCTGAGTTCCTCCTGCTCTGGGGGTGGGCAGGTCCCTGAGTCTTTCTCAGGTTCAGTTTCTTCGACTGTCAAGTGGTATCATAATTTCTGTTGACTGCGTAGGGTTGTGTAAAGTGCAAATGTGCCCGTGTGTTGAGCAGGAAAGTGCTTTGGGAAATCCAAAGAGCTATAGACAGAAATGTGCTGTGATGATAAAGGTCATTTATAGTCTGGAAGTCTGGAAGGAATCTTAAGCAATAACACTTAAGGAGCCTTAGTCTTTGGCAGGCTCAGATTTTTGGTCTCTCTCAAGGGGCACCTAAACTGTAGGTCGAATGCCATTGCTGCTGTTGACTCTTTTCTTTCTCACTCAAAAAAGCACACTGAAAGGTAAGCAAGAGAGACGTTATTATGAGGGCAACCTTGATTTCGTTCAATTCATTTTCTTCCGATTTATTTTCCAAAAATACAAACTTAGAATCCTTATATAAAACCTTGACTCAAACCTACTTTAGCAACAGATACAATTGATGGACTTATGTAATAAAAGAATGTCCAGGAGCTGATGCTTCAGTCATAGCTGGATCCAGGGGCTCAAATGGTTTCATCAGGACTTGGACTATCCATCTTGAGGTTCTGCTTTTCTTTGTATTGACATTTTCAGACAGAGTCTCTTCATGAGTGATAAATGGATGCTGGCAACCTTAGGCTTGTGTTCGCAAGGCTTAGCGCCCTCCGTGAAAAGAGAGCTTTATGTTCCTAATAGTTTCAGCATAAATCCTAGGATTAAGACTCATTGGAATGACTTGGAAGCAGTGCCTGCTCTTCCTGAATCAACCCTGGGTTTGGATCAATGGGATGTGCTGATTGGCTGAGGCTGTATTTTCTCTCTCTTCACCGTGGGGGCTGGGGGATGGAGTTAGGGTCAGCTTTATTTGAACCACATAGCCTAACAGTGGGCGTGTGGTATTCCCCAAAGGAAAATTGAGGGGGCTGTTACCAGGAGAATGGAGGCTGGATGGGTGAAACTAACAGATGTTCATTACAGTAAACATGGTACTTAGACAATTGTTAGTAAGAAATTACTTACAACTAGTATTACAATTGGGTTGTGACTTACCAGTGTGTTAGCAAAGTGTGATTGAAAACCTCTGTCTAGCTCATCCATATCATTTTCCAAATTTTCTTACAGCTTGATACATATGATTTGGGCATAATGAATTGTTTGTAATTTTGGCACCTCATTAGAGGTTTTCTTAATCTAAGAAACTCTGACAAGTTTCCAAGAAACAAATGACCCCTCCAAAGGTGAAGAGGAGATTACTAAACCATGCTTTCTATAGATAGTATCTGTACTTCTTGCTATGGGAGAAAACAAAATACAAAACCCTCAAAACCTTACAAAATTTAATACCTTTGATTTCCCAACTTTTGCATGACCTGGGGGCAGTAGAAAGAAGTGCAAGCTTTATTTTCTGGATTTGGAGACAAGGAAATTGAAATAGAGAGAGAAAACCAGGCTCATGTGTTAGCAGCATGGCAAGCTATTTCCCTGGTATGACTAGAGGCACTTTGTAAGACCTGCTATTTCTGGAAACCTCTAAAATGAGCAGTTTCTGCCACTGACTTGCTTTCTTAATGAGATGTGTGTAGACTAACTGGAATGAGGCATTATACTGCTGGGGGGTCAACACATAATATGTTTTTAGGAGTCAATTCAATTCAACAAATAGTTATTGAGGGCTTATTACTAGTTGTATCACTTAGGGTGCTTTTAGTTGCAAGTACCAGAAAACCCAGATGCAGTAGTCTTAAAATTAAAAGGAACTTTTTAAAAATTTTATTTATTTATTTGACAGAGAGATAGATCATAAGCAGGCAGAGCAGCAGGCAGAGAGAGAGGGGAGGAAGCAGGCTCCCTGCCAAGCAGAGAGCCCAATGCGGGGCTCTATCCCAGGACCCCGAGATCATGACCCCGAGATCATGAGCTGAAGTCAGAGGCCTAACCCACTGAGCCACCAGGCACCCCTAAAAGGAATTTTTTGAGAAGCCCAGCAGTAAGGTAGCCTTCAGGTGGGGTTTGATCCTGAGATTTACCAAAGACCCAGCTTCTTCTCTTTCTTATTGGACTTCTATGTTTCTACTTCACCATAAGACTTCTGTCTTATGATCATAGGATGGCTTCCAGAATGTTCTGAGAGGTTTATCCTTCCTTATTTACATCTATTAGGATAAAAACAATTGTTCAGGCTTGTAAGGGTGAGGCAGTTTTGTGTGTGTGTGCTTTTTTTTAACCAGAGAATATCTCCTCAGATCTCACTAGCTCAAGCTGGGCCATGTAGTACCTATTCTCAAACCAAAGTTTGGGGCCAAGAGGATGGGGTACACTGGAAAACAAGGACCATACCTGGCACCATCTTTCCCAGACACACATGGGCTGGAGGTAGGATGGGTTGGGTAGGGGTCTTGCCTGAATGGAAATCTATGTATTATCAATGGAAAGAAGGGAAATAAATGCACAAATGTATCTCATTAGGCTCTAGCTTTTTTTGTGTGTGTGTGTGTGGACAGAATGTTATCGCGTATTTGTAAATATGCAAGAATCACACTTCAAGGACAGAACATAAAATTTTAGTTTTGGACTAAAGAGAGAGGGGAAGTGAGGCAGTGGTGGCAGTGACAGGAGACCCCACACTGCAGAGCCTGTCTGTGAAGGTCAAGGGAAAGAGGGCATAATTCAGAGAAGAGGGAGAAGGTGATCTTCTTCCTAAGAGGGGCTTCCAGATTTGAAGAACTTTTTGTATCAGGCCTTTCGTCTGTTGATGCGCTTCTCTCAGGACAGGAAGGGCAAGTGTGGGAGTAGCAGGTGGGGGTGGAGTTCACTACAGATGGCAGACCACAGCCTGCAGACCCCAAATACTTCCTCCTCCTGGACGAGGTAGGGACACTTGGAACCCCAGGGTGCCCATCTCTAACACACCCAGGTACTCAGGTACCTTCCTTCTCTTCCTTTCACTCAGCCAGCTCAGAGACATCTTCCAGTGACAATCCGGGCATCCTGGGGGATAGTGGGTACCTCCACTCTTCTCCACCTCCCCCTTCCCCAAAGGAAGGTGCTGGGGGCCCTTCAAACTCCACTCAAGGACCTCCCAGATTGCCTAATGTGTACACTACTTGCCACAACATCCACACTCCCCCAGTCCTCACTTTCCCTCCTATCTTCATCTTATAACTCAACTTTTGTCGCTTCAAAACCCCTGACTGACCTGTGGGGACTGACTGTGCCTTGGGTGGACCTGATGAACATTCTTCAACAGGCTTTAGCCCCTTTATGTCTCCCATCTTCCTGGCTCAGTGGACTCAGAGCCCCTTCTCCTTTTCTGAGAGTGTCGTTTCTCATGCCTGTCCCCGTGGAAAAGACCCTGGACTGGTGGACAGAGCCTAAGGATAAGCTGCAGTGACTGGGCCCATATCAAGGTGTCCCTGGCCCACCTCCTCTTCCAATTCCTGCTGTTCAGTCAACACTTCCGAGAGCAGGTCTCCACGAGGGTGTTTATGAGGCTTGGAGAAGAGAAGATGGAGTTCACAGCTTTTCAGGAGCGCCTCACGGGTAACACCTCCAAGTAGCACCTGTGGCTGGGGCTCCCTCCCCCCTGCCACAATGGAACCATCTCTGCCCTCTGCCTCAGACCCGGGTGTTTACTGAAAGTGTGAGCCACTTCTGAGGTGCAACATGAGGGTTCCAGGAAATGCAGGAGGTCTCAGAAGAGGTTAAGCACTTGGCTAGAGCCGAAGCTGCCCTTCATCCGGGCTCTAGGCGCCGGCTTCTCTAACAGGGGAGCTAGTAGCTTCTTCCCTGGAATCTCACCCCACCCCGCACCACCCCTCCTAGTAGAGCATCAGCTACTTGGGGTTCCAAGTGCTCTTGGCTTTGCATTTTCCCCCTCTCTGTTCTGAGTGACAACTGATTTTAACAGGAGACCAACCTGCTCGGTGCTGAGCACCGTGCACCAATAAGAGAGGCACTAAAGTAGCTTTTTCCTACCTTAACTCCCTCCTATGCTAATGGTCCAGCCCCGAAGGTAAGACTTATACAAATAAAATATTTTGAGAACTAACCAACTTTGTATTTAGTTCTGGGAGAAGGCAAAAAATCAAGGCAATACAGGGAGTCAGCACAGTCCAGAGCTGTGTTATCTAATACGGTCTAGCCACATGTGGCTATTTAAGTGTAAATTAATTAAAATGGAATGCGATGAAAACTTAGTTTCTGGGTCCTCCTCAACATAGTAGGTACACTGTAGCCACATGTGGCTAGTGGTCACCATATTGCATGGTGCAAAATTAATATTTTTACTTTGCAGAAAGTTCTACTGGGTAGGGTTGACCTAGAGTAATAGAGGTTGACTTCAGAACAGGCATGGCTCTGGGTGGGCCTGGAAGGACTGCAGAAGTAGATTGAAGAGGAGGGGAAGGGAATTCCAGATAGGAGAAACTATGAAACTGTGTTCGGAGGTTGGAATGAAGCAGGCATTTGGGGGCAACTCCGGGGATGAGAAGACTAAGGGATGATCAGAGTACTGACCCAAAAGGGTCATTATAAAAGTTCAATGGGTGATGTTTGTGAAGGGCATGGCATAGTTCATGGCAAAATAAGGGTTACTTATTCATGATGTTATTCCTTATCATAATGTAGCTGTTTGTAGGTTCACTGCCATTATTATTTCTGCTTCTCTCTCTCTCTCTTCTTTTTTTTTTTAAAGATTATTTATTTATTTATTTGACACAGAGAGAGAGATCACAAGTAGGCGGAGAGGCAGGGGGAAGCAGGCTCCCTGCTGAGCAGAGTGGGGCTCGGGGCTCGATCCCTGGACCCTGAGATCATGACCTGAGCCGAAGGCAGAGGCTTAACCCACCGAGCCACCCAGGTGCCCCTCTGCTTCTCTCTTAATTAAAAACATTTTTATATGATTGATTAATCATTTAATTTAGAAAATCAAAATTTTCTTAAAATTTCCTTACTTCAAGATCTTTCCTTACTTCAAGGTAGTCTCCTATATTCTTTTCTAAAAGTACTTTTAAGTAAAACGTTAATTGAAGTATAATATGCTTCCAGGAAAGTGCATACATTAGAAGATTACAGCTCCTTGAATTGTGGCCCAGTGGGGCATTGGTTCCTGAGGTCACACATTTCAGCATTGGCAGAGCCAGGTTTTCTAAGAGCCAGGGCTCCTTCTCCTTCTAGTTTGTTCTGCTGTTGCTCTGAGCAATCAGCTGGATCCCCTTTTCTTTAGGCTCCGTGACAGTCCCAGCTGCCTCACCCTAAGCACTGCTGTGTTTCAGGGTATATGAAGTGCCTTGGGGCATTTCAACTGTGCAAAGGTCCTGGGGCACAAAGGGAGTTTCCTTGGAGGAGCTGAAGACAGGGCTGGAGTCCAGAGACAGGGGCATTGATGAGGTGGAGGGTGGGGGAGGGTCTTACCCAGCATAGCAGCTTCAGGTTTTTCAATTTTTAAAGTCTGTGGTTGTTAGGCCCTGAGAACTAGTGATCATGACAGACAACAAAATCTTCTTTAGAGCTTTTTAATCTACAACATTTTTTTTACAACTTCTTTTTTTTTAATTACTTAACACCCACATGATTCCAGTTCTTCCTAATTCCAAAGAAAGGAAGAAAGACCTGATTGGTTATGAGGTCATACAATAGAAACTTTCTGTTTTACTCTCTCTCCACTTAAGAGCAGTTCCTGCTTGGCTCTTACTTCCTTAAGCCACTCTGCAGCTCCTTTGTGCCAGAGAGCTGGGGGAGGGGGGCGCTGTCATGGGGATGGGCTGTTTTTACAGCTGTGTTGAGCTCCAACCTGAGAGCCGTCCATCCCACTCCTCACACACTCCAGCGACTCCACTGAGGAGGGAGAGGATGTAAATCATGCCCTCCCCCATGTGTTCCAAGCTCATTTGTCTCTGAGCCTCACCCAGGGGCCCCTTAACTTCTGACTGTTAAGTAGTGAGCCAAAACTGCCCAGAAAGGTGACTCTTCAGCCTAAGAGTAAGGCCTACCCCTTGGGCCAAGCTCCCCTCCTATCTACAGGTGTGCCTGGCTTTTCATGATCAGAGCATTGACAAAACCCCAGATTGATAGGGACACACACTGGGGAGGGACCCCACCTCTTCCTCTGGGGGAGGAAACTGCTTTTCTCATAAGTTCAGTGAACTAGAAGGTCTCCAAGGACTCTAGTTTTGACAGTCATGATTTTATGAAGATACATAGATATCAGATTTTTAAAATGCACTGTGGGAGTTCACCAATAATAACAGAGCTAAGGTTTACTGTGTTCTCTCTGGGCTCCAGATACAGTGCAAAGTGCTTCTCTTGTGTTCTTTTGTCTAGTTTCAGATAGCCTTTTGGGTCACCTGTTCTTTTTCCCAATCAGCAATGAGCAATTGATTACAAGAATTGACGTGCTGAGCAGCAGAGCAAACGAGATGGCACTTTCTGGAAACAAGGGAAGCCCAGCTCCTTGCACCTGAAGGGCCCCAGCTCACAAGACCGCATGCTGTTCCCAGCCTTTCTCCCGTGGGAACTTGTGCTCTGAGGCAACACTTCGGGGGTCCTACAGCATCTGCTGCTTATTTTGTGAACTTTGGCCAAAAGGAGGTCCTGAAGAGGACCCACAACCTCCTCCTCGCCCTACCTTCTCTGCATGCTGGGGCTCCTCTTTTGATCATCTGCCCCCCTGATAAGCCCTGGAAGCCTGCAAAGATCTCAGTCGCCCACCGGTATCTATCTGTCTGGTGTTTGTGTCTCTCTCTGTGAACCAGAGCCGTGTAGAGTGGAAGCAGCCGGGCAGCATGCCTGGTATTGTCACTGTAACCATCGCTGGGTTCGCACCTTTGCCACAAAGGCTTTCACTGCGTAAGTAATTGACCATAAGGCATTTGTGTCATAAGAGAAAAAAAAGAATTGGTTGACACAGTTTAGTTTCATTTCTCTAGATGCAGTACTCCCGTTTTTTTTATTATCTAAATCTTAACCTTCATAATGGTCTATACAGTGTTGCACTTTTGAACCCACATCTCCCATAGAACTTTAGAACATCTATCAACAGACATGTGGGAATATGCCAAGAGGAAATGCCAGTATAGAAGTTTTTCAAAAGAGGTCCTGCATGACTCAGCTGGTTAAGCATCTGCTTTTGGCTCAGGTCATGATCCAGGGTCCTGGGATTGGGGGGTCTGCTTCTCCCTCTCCTTCTGCACTCCCCCTGCACCAGCTTGTATGCTCACACACTCTCTCTCTCTCAAAAACATAAATAAAAAATTTTTTTAAAAGAAGGCTTTCACAATGCAATACAAAGCTCAGTAACAAATATCCATCCTAGTATTTCTTTTAATGAAGGAAGAAATTTTAGTGGGAAAAAAAAAATGTGATGCTGAATGAAAAGATGAATTAACAAGAAAAAAATAATATTATAAACAAAAGACTTTGAAGAAAAGTGCATAGGTACCACAAAATAAAATCAGTTATTTGTGCAGTATTGCAATGAATCTATACTATATGTTTTGAATATATTCAAGAATTTACATTTTGTAATAGTCTTTTAAATTTTGTTGTTCATTTTTCATGTTTCATTATGTTCTTTTCAATGAATGTCCCTCTTTTATTTTTCATGGTTTTATCTTGTATAGCAAAATTGCCTTATGGCCAGTTAGTTAATGTGGCAAAAATCCCTGCAGCAAAGATGTCATGGTGAAAGCACCAGAACCTTCCTGCAGACAGCAAATGGACTAACACCTTACAGATGTCTCAATTACTTGGATTAAGAGTCCCCAGCTCAATACTTTCAGGAACAAGGCAGATAGCATGACACATGAAGCCCACTGGCTGAGTACTGGGCACCACTGCTTGACTCCACCATGTCTGGTTGCAAACTTTTAGCAAAACCACAGGCCCAATCTTAACAGATTTTTTTTTTTTTTTTTTTTTTTTTTTTGTGGTGGGGTGAAATCTCTTCATTTTTCTGTGTTGGCAACTATTTTTTAAAAATCTTAAAATATCATGTGGGATGAGCTAAAATACCTATGGGCCAGACTTAGCCCTTCGGTACCAAATTTACAACCTTTGATGGTGGTTTTTCAATTGGATGAGTTTTGTGGTGGAAATTATCCAGGGAATCCCTTAATTCTTCACTTTGCTTCATGTGTGTATGGATATAGCCCTTGCTCTTGAAATTATAACCATCCAGGTTTTGCTACCCTGGGTTTGCACAGCTGACTTGAGAGACGGTGGCCTGAAGAACAAGAGGAATAGAGGGGAAGCAGTAGACCAGTCTTCTGCAGTAACCCGGCTGTGTGAGCAGTAACCTTGCTCACATGAATCTCTTGGTTTGAACATCCTCATTTATAAAATGAAGGTTTAGACGAAGGGTTCCTACCAGTTCCCAAATTCTGTAATCTATGGCCTTAATATAAGTGATTGAATTAGTACTTCTTTTTTTTGTTTGTACCTAAAATAATGTAGACTAGGTACTTCGAGACTCAGGCTTATGGTGCCCTAGGGAAATCAATCTAATTTACTAGAGTATAGGGGAACTCTGTGGTGTAATTTTTCCTGCCTGTTTCCCTAAAAGGAGAGGCTAAGTAAGGGTTTACTCTAATATGAAGTGCTACCTCAGTTTCCCAGTGGCAAAAGTCATTAGAAATTTCATTTAGAAAAAAAAAAAAGAAATTTCATTTGAAATATGGAGCGAGCAGATGGAGGAAGGACAAATATATTGATAAAGAATAATAAGAACAGGGCACCTGGGTGGCTCAGTGGGTTGGGCCTCTACCTTCCGCTCCAGTCATGATCTCAGGGTCCTGGGATCTAGTCCCACATCGGGCTCTCTGCTCAGCAGGGAGCCTGCTTCCTCCTCTCTCTCTCTCTCTCTCTCTCTGCCTGCCTCTCTGCCTACTTGTGATCTCTCTCTGTCAAATAAATAAATAAAAACCTTTAAATTAAAAAAAAAAGAATAATAAGAACAGACCAGGATGTGGAAATATTGGAACTCTTACTCATTGCTGGTGTACATGTAAAATGGTGCAACCAGTTTAGAATACAGTTAAACAGTTCTTCAAAATATTAAATATAGAATTACCTTACCATATGACCTAGCAATTCCACTCCAAGGTATAACCCAAGAGCAATGAAAATATATACCTACAAAAAACCTTATAAATATTTACATCATTATTTACAACAGCCAAAAAGTGGAAATAGCGTGAATGTCCATTGAAAATTTTATCTATTTATTTATTTATGACAAAATTACATATGTTCAAGGTATGCAGTGTGATGTTTTGATGTATATATATATATGTTCTGAAATGATTGAACTAATTAACATATCCATTACCTCTCATACTTTTTTTTTTGTGGTGAGAAAACTTAAAATCTACTCTCTCAGCAAATTTCAAACGTATAATACATTATTATTAGCTATATTCACCAAGTTGTACATTAGGTCTCCAGAACTTACTCATCTTATAACTAACAGTTTGTATTCTTTGGTATTATCCTTTGATAAATATTACCTCTTCCCCCTTTACTCTCCACCTCCCGCTAGCCTCTGCTAACTCCCGTTCTGCTCTGTTACTATGAGTTCAACTTTTTTTTTTTTTAATTTACATATAAGTGAGATCATGAAATGATTGTCTTCCTGTGTCTGGCTTGTTTCACTTAGCACATTGTTCTCCAGGTTCATTCATGTTGTCTCAAATGGATGGTTTCCTTTTCTTTAATGCAGAATATATTTCACTGTGTATATATTATCACACTTTCTTTATCCATTATCTGTTGATGGACCCTTAGGTTGTTTCCATGTCTTGACTATCATGAATAACGCTGCAATGAATATGGGAGTGCAGATATCTTATTAAGATGGTGATTTTTGGTTATATCCCCAGAAGTGGGATTGTTGGATCATATGGTAGTTCTATTTTGATGTTTTGAAGAACCTCCATACTGTGTCATTTTACATTCCCGCCAACAACACACAAGGGTTTCCTTCTCTCTACATTCTCCCCAACACTTGTTATTTCTTGTTGTTTTGATAATAGCCATTCTAACAGGTGTGGGGTGATATCTCATTGTGGTTCTGATTTGCATTTCCCTGATGGTTAGTGATGTTGAGCACCTTTTCATAAACCTGTTGGCTATGTGTATGGCTTCTTTGGGAAAATCCCTATTCAGTCCTTTGCCCATTTATAAACTGGGTTATTTCTTTTTGCTACTGAATTGCATGAGTTCTTTGTATCTCCCAAATATTCATTTGAATGGATAAATAAAGTGTGGCATATCCATACAATGGAATACTATTCTGCCATAAAAAGGACCGAGACACTGATACAGGCCACAACATGGATGAACCTTGACAGTATTACGCTAGAGGAAAGAAACTGGACACAAAAGGTGATGTATTGCATAATTTCATTTATATGGAATGCTCAGAAGAAGAAACCCTACGGAGACAGAAAATAGATTAGTGGTTTTGTAAGGCCGGGGGTGGTGGGGTGGGGAAGTGAGGAGTGAGGGGTTTCTTTAGGAGGGATTAAAAGGTTATAGTGGTGATGGTGGCACAACTCTGTGAATATGTTAAGGCCCACTTACTTGTGTACTTTAAGTGAGTGAATTATATGGCATGTGAATTATATACCAATGCAGCTGTTTAATAAAAGAACAGTAAGGATAAAAAGGTTTAAATGAAGGGATGGATGAAAAAAATGTAAACAAAGGTTAATGAGAAACAGAAGAAAAGAATGTTATAGACTAGATTAAGTTACTAATACATATTTTTAGAGCTCTTCATTTTATGCTGAGAAGGGGCTGCTTTTAGCAGGCAAATTATGGTTAGAGGAAGGGATGTTTAACAATCAGAAATTGTGATTTTTATTCTTGGCTATGGTCCTAAGCGTGAAATTGTTTTCCTGATATTTTTATGTAGTGTTTTGAAGTCCAGGCAGACTGCTCCTCTGTTTTTCGATTCTATTTGTTTGAGTTTGGCCAGTTTGAGTTAATAATGAGGATGCATTATGGCAAGGGGCACTCATGACATAAGTACCAAGAAGGCTGCCAGAATTCTGCAGACCTTGCCAAGCCCCAGTGAGTTGCCCCACGCCTTGCAAAATCCAAGTCACTAAACAGGAAGAGTGAAGGACTTGCTAGTTGGTGCTAAGTTTGGGGTATTCTGCGTTTATGTGCCAGGGGTAAAACATTTCGGCAAGATGTGGTTGATTTAGTTCAATTGCACAAGGGCAATTTCAGTGGAGTTGGAATCCAGGCCATGCTTTGCCAAATTCTTTAGAAGTCACATACTGGGATGTCTATAGGGGCCTGGCAGGTAACAGAAGAACCTACATGGTTAAATGGAGGACTCCTTGTCCCATCTCAAGGGAGAAGCTCCTGCTCTGTTCATGCTGCTTGTTGCTGCATAGAAGTGAGGGCCAGTGTTGCCAAACCAATCTTCTGATTTTTCAAAAGAAGCTGAAGATAGGGATTTTTAAATAGCAAACCTTTCCTTTTTTAAATGTTGCTATCTAACTAGAATTTAAAAATGCAACCACCCACGGAATGGGAGAAAATATTTGCAAATCATATGTCTGATGAAGGACTTGCATCTAGAGTATATAATGAATGCTCACAACTCGATACTGAAAAAACAAACCAATTTTAAAATGGGCAAAGGTTCCAAACAGCTATTTCTCCAGTGGAGATATGCAAATGGCCAATAAGCACATGGAAAAAAAGCTCAACATCATTAGCTATCAGGAAATGCAAATCAACACCACAAGATACCATTTTATACCTACTATAATGGATGACTAAAATAAAAAAGAAAGATATCAGCGAGTGTTGATTAGTATGTGAAGAAATTGGAACCCTCATACATTGCTGGTGGGCATGTACAATGGTGGAGCCACTTTGAAGAACAATTTATACTTCCTCAAAAGGTGAAACATAGAGTGACCATATGACTCAACATTTCTATGCCTACATATATACTCAAGAGAAATGGAAGCATGTCCATACAGAAACTTGTACATGAATGTTCATAGCTGCATCACTCCCAATATCCAAAAAGTGGAAAAAACGCAAATGTCCATCAACTGATGAATGGATAAACATTACATGGGATATTATTTGACAATAAAAAGGAATCAAGTACGTACTACAACATGGATAAATCTTGAAAACATTATGCGAAATGAAAGAGGTCAGCTACAAAAGACCATATACTATAAGACTACATTTATATGACACAGCCAGAAGAGGCAGATCAATAGGAAGTAGATCAGTGATTGCCTAGAGTAGAAAGAATGGAGGCAAATGGGAAGTAAATGCCAAGGGAAATGGGCGGCAAATGCCAAGGGTGAAAAAATGTTCAAAAATTTGAATATACTAGGGGCACCTGGGTGGCTCAGTGGGTTAAAGCCTCTGCCTTCAGCTCAGGTCATGACTCCAGGGTCCTGGGATCGAGCCCCCCATCGGGCTCTCTGCTTGGCAGGGAGCCTGCTTACCTTCCTCTCTCTGCCTGCCTCTCTGCCTACTTGTGGTCTCTGTCTGTCAAATAAATAAATAAAAATATATTTTAAAAAATTGAATATACTAAAAGCCATTGAGTCGCATACTTTAAATGGGTAAATTGTATAGAAAGTGAATTATATCCCAATAAAACTGTTATGAAAAATGACTATAGCGAGAGCCACACAAAGCATATCTGCCAGGCTGCCAGCTTCAGGTCTTTTGATTAGAACTTGATCAAATGCATAGCAGGTCTGGAAGAGGCTGGTCAAACCCAAATTCCTAGGAAACCCGAGAAGAGGATGATCTGCCAGTTCTAAAGTCACATGCCTATTCAGTGGCAGAGCCAGGGCCAGAACTTGTCCTTGACCTTTACCTCTAGGCCATGCTGTTTCTATCCAAAGCCCAGATTTCAAGGCAGAGCCAGGAAGGGATTGTGAAAAGTCAACATCAGGAACAGCTGGATATACTCTCATCTTTTTCCCACATTTTCCAAAGGTCTCACGAAGACTTCTTGAGAAAAGGATAAAATACGGTAAAATGGAATCCTCCTTAAAGGAAGAGACAGACACAACGCTTCCCTGAGCCTCTTTTCCTGAATCATGGGGAGGTCTGCGTGTTTCAGTCACCTACTCTGTATATTCCTGATTCATTTACACTTAGCTCATCATTGTGTTGTTTGTGCAAGAACCATTTGATGTCCAAGAAATCCTTTGGGTCTCTTTAAGTTAAAAAATTTTTTTTCACTTGAACCAAAGAACTGAACTTTGCCAAGAGTAAATAGAACTCAGATATCAAAAGGTCTGAGTTCAGTTTTCATTGAATACAAAGGGGGAGTAGATTCTGAGCTGAGCCAAATGCATTCTCCCACCCTTAATTTACAGTACATTGTTTTGGCAGACTCTACAGTCCCAAAAGTTGGCTTTTCTTCTCCCATTCCTTTCTAGGGTGTAACCACAAGCCTATCTTTTGGTTAGCTTTACAAAAATAAGGCCATATTGTACCAATTTATGAGAGCCTCACTCATCACTGGTTCTATAGCGATCAATTTTATTAGAACAAATTGAAATGTTTGAAAAGGTTAAATGCCTCCTCTAAAGTTGTAATTTTGTTTGATATCCTACAAGGATTTTTATTTTTTCAGTCCTTTCATCTGGGGGTTTACCAAAAGGGATGTTGCTCCCTTTCCCCCATCAATGGTCAGGCCATCAACCAGTTATTAAGTTGAGTATTGGAGGGCTACTCTGCTTGTGGTGCTCATATTTGGAGAATGAAACAGGTCCTTCATTCTGTCTTTAAAGGAGAAAGGGTCAGAGAAAGGAGTAGTGTTTTGAGATTTTTAAAAATAACAAAACCAATCTTAAAATAAAGAAGCAGAGCAAAATTAAGATCACCCCAAATTCTGTCACTTCAAGATAAATGTTGTTAACACTTTGTGGATCATTCTCCTTTTATTTTAGAAAGGTATCTATGTTAGTAGAGATATATGTGCATATATAATCATAAAAATGGGATATTACATTGTTTTGCAATCGGCCTTTTCCATTTCTTAGTTCATAACTAATTATCAATATTAATAAAATTATATCTACTTCATGCATAACATTCAGTTGCACAGATGGAATGCAACTTACTTAAATGATTCAGGTAGGAGTCTTTCAATTCCAAGTGACAGAAAATCCATGTCAAACTGACATAAACACAAAGGGAAATTTTTTGGCTGATATTTGAAAAGTCCAGTGGGAGATTTGGTTTCAGGCATGGTAGGATTCAGGGCTCAAATAACATGATGATGTTTCAGCTTCTCTTCCTCTCCTTTTGCTCTGCCTTCTGCTTCTTTGGTGCTGCTCACATGTTGCTAGCAGAGGCAACAGTTCCAGAAAACATGCATCCACGTTTTTGCCTGGCAGAGGAGAACAAAGCTCTGTGCCAGCTCTCACCATGTAAACTACGTTGCCCTGGTCCTACAGCAATCTCTGAGTCTTCACCGCAGCTTGTGCCCAGGTCATCAAAGACTCCTGGAATCCAAGTATTTCACCAGAATAACAGAGATTGAGAATGAGTGGGGGAGGGAGGGAGGAAAGGAAGGAGAATTGGTGAATATGGGTGAATATTGCGTGGCCATAAATAAGCCCCACAATTCACACGCTTGAACATTTAGAACTAATTTTGTATTGTTTCCCAGGGTTTTTGTCACAAAGTACCACAAACTAGGTGGTTTGAACAGAAATTTATTTTCTCACTGTTCTGGAAGCTGGAACTCCAAGACCAAGGTGGGGTTGGTCCCTTCTGAGGGTCGTGAAAGAGAATCTGTTCCATGCCTCTCTCCTAGCTTCTGCTCGTATGGTGGCAAAATTTGGCTTGTAGAGGCATCATTGTGATGTCTGCCCTCATTGTCACATGGTGTTCTGTCTGTGTCCAAGTTTCCCCTTCTTTTTTTTTTTTTTAAAGATTTTATTTATTTATTTGACACAGAGAGAGAGAGAGAGATCACAAGTAGGCAGAGAGGCAGGCAGAGAGAAAGGGGGAAGCAGGCTCCCTGCTGAGCAGAGAGCCCGATGAGGGGCTCGATCCCAGGACCCTGAGACCATGACCTGAGCCGAAGGCAGAGGCTTAAGCCACTGAGCCACGCAGGCGCCCCCAAGTTTCCCCTTCTTATAAAGATACCGGTCCTATTGGATTAGGGATCCAGTGCTTCAGTATGACCTCATTCGGGTGATTGCATCTACGTGGTTCTATTTCCAAATATGATCAATCACATTTTGAGGTACTGGGGATTAGGGCTTCAAAATATGAATTGCGGGTGTGAGGGGCACAATTCACTCTTTTTACACACTTAATGTTCTGGCTACATCTAAGGCCCATGCAGTCTGGGTTTGAATGTTGAATCTGGCTGCTTCTCTCTGGCCAGGGTCTGGACTACCAGGTTGGATGAGGTGACCTCTAGGGTCCCTTTGTGTCTAAGGGCTTAGGGGCTAGGAATCCATCCTGCTGCCTGAATGTACCCCACAGAGCCCCAGCCCTGCCTAGCTTGTGGACTTTGGGCAAATGACTTAACCTTTGCAAACCTCAGTCTCCTTAACCAGTAAAATGAGCATAACAGTCCTCCACTCCTTGGTTGTTGTGGGCCAGGCACATAGCGCTCAGTAAACATTAGTGACTGTTCCACCTCTCCAGACATGTGAGGACCGAAGAGTCAGAAGAGCCTGACAAAACTGCAGTGTTTTCACCTTTCGTGATAATTTGGCCCAACAATTTCTCTCTGAGTTTGTCCCAGAAGAAGCTTCAGATGGGAAGGGCTGCCTTGTAAGACAGCAAACCGGAATTCAAATCCGGTCCAGGGAATACAAAGTATTCTCTCTGCTAACGCCAGATGCTGTAAATTCTGAGCAGACTCCTCCTAGGCAGTGTGATTATGAAATACCTGTTTCTTTTGCGTCCCACTTATCCGCCTCTCTGACATTTCCTTTTTTCTCTTACAACTTGATCTTTCCCACCATCTATCAGATGTGGGCTGGAACCAGTCATTTTATTTACAATCTCCTTCTTTTTTGGCTCTATAAATCTGGGGACATGAAACAGCCGTCTGCTGCTTTTCAAGGCGCCACATCTTTTCTTTCTTTCAGACTTTTTCTATGGGGCCTAATTTAGCTTATCTAAATGCTTATTGAATAACAACCAGAACTTCAAGTTCTTGCAGATGGCAGGACCTATTTGATAAGGTGTCTTAAGGCCTTCACAAGGTCAAAGTAAGAAATGTAGATCACCTTTAAAAACGTGGTTACTTTCACTTAGCAAATATTTCCTAGGTGCTGACTCTGTGCCAGGTGCTGTTCTAAGCACCAGAATCCCTTACCCTTGAGAACTGCACATTCTAGGGGCATTCATTCACACAGAAAATATGCAGTGAGAACCTACTACATGGCAGGAATTGTTCATCATTAAACAGCAGAGACACAATCCTTGCACTGATGGCTATTTTGTGTGTGTGTGTGTGTGTGTGTGTGTGTATGAGGGGATAGAATACAATATAATACAAGTAAATAAATTTTTATCATAGTAAAAGGTGATAAGCACTATGGAAAAAAATACAGCAGGGTAAGGGGGATTAGGATTGGTGGCAAGGTTGTATTTTAAAGGTTTTATTTATTTATTTGACAGAGAGACCGCAAGTAGGCAGAGAGGCAGGCAGGGAGAGAGAGGAGGAAACAGGCTCCCCGCTGAGCAGAGAGCCCAATGCGGGGCTCGATCTAGGACCCTGGGATCATGACCTGAGCCGAAGGCAGAGGCCCAACCCACTGAGCCACCCAGGCGCCCCAAGGTTGTATTTTAAACAAGGTGGTCAGAGAAGGTCTCTTTGAGAAGGTGGTATACAAGGCACCTGGGTGGCACAGTTTGTTAAGCATCTGCCTTCAGCACAGGTCATGATCTCAGGTTCCCTGGTCAGCTGGGAGTCTGTTTCTCCCTCTGCCCCTATCCCTGCTCTTTCTCACTCTCAAATCAATAATTCTTTTTCTTTCTTTCTTTCTTTTTCTTTTTTTTTTTTTTTTAAGAGAGAAGATGATCTGTGAGCAAAGACTCACAGGCAAGTTGAGAGAAAGGTGAGGAAGAGAGCCCTAATATTTGGAGAAAGAGCAAGTCCAAAGGCCCTGGGGCATGAGTGTGCCTAGTTTTTTCAAGCCTAGAAAGAAGGCTAGTTTTTGCTGCCGCAGAGTGAGCAAGGTGAGAATAGAAGGAAGTGAAGTTAGGGGCAGATCAAATAGAGCTTTCGGCTTGAGTGACCTGAGGAACCATCAGAAAGTGCTAAGCTGGGTAGCAACATGATCTCAGACTTCAAAGGATAGACCTGGCTGCAGTATTCAGGCTAGACAGTGCAGGTGTGGGTGGCAGTAGGGAGGCCAGTAAAATCAATCACACAAGTGCTCCAGACCGGAGCCGGGACAGGAGGGGTGGGGAGTCGCCTCGGATTAGGGATTTATTTTAAAAACAGGTCAACAGGATGTGACCGGCGGGGTGGAGGGGTTGGGGAGTGGGGGGGAGGGGGTGTCTGAGCGAAGAGGGCAGGGATGGCTTCAGGACTTTGGCCTGAGCATCCTGAAAGAATGGAGTAGCCGCTGGCTGAGGTGGCCAAGACTGGTGGAGCCGTTTTGATGTTTTGGGCCGGGAGCTTGGTTCAGACATGTTAAGTCTGAAGAGCTTGTTAGCTCTCCAAGTGGAGTGGCCAGCTGGATTTGGACGTTGCCTGGGGAAGTGATTTGGGGGACATCTCTAAAGCCTCAGGAAGTGAGACCCTGCTGAAGTACTGTCGGAACTGGCTTTGTCTCTCTCCTCTCTGCCCTCTTCAAGGTCGGAACCCCCCTGGAGGGCAGCTCTTCGCGCCACAGCCCTTTCAGCCGGCAAAGTTCCTCTTTTTTCTCTTTGGGGAACAGTGAGAAAAATCACCAGAAATGATGGGCCGCGGTACGGCCTCCACTCCTTAACTCGCTGCGGGGGGGAAAGAGGCAAAGCCTCACCGGGTGGAAACGCAGACCCGCCTCCTGTTTCCCGCCTCCCCGATGACTCCCCCGGAGCTCCGGGCTGGCGGGCGGGGCCGGCGGGCGGGGCCTGCGGGTGGGCGGGGCCGCGGCGCGAGCACACGCCACAGAAGGGGGCGTGGCCGCTCGGCTCGTGCGCTTGCCGCGTGCACGTCGGCCGCGTGCACGCCGGCCTCGCTCCTTCCTGCTCTTCCCGGGGTGATCAGCTGGTCTGCGCTCCCCTGACGTGGGCCCGGGCACGTCACCGCCGAATGGCAGCCTCCAGAAAGGCACCGCGAGTAAGGTGAGGGACTCTGCCGGGGAGCCGGCTTCTGGGCTGTGCGCGATCCCCGGGGCCCGGACGCGCATTTTGCACCCCGGAGAGCAGGAGCCAGAAGGGGAGAAGCAGCAGGCGGCCCTGCATAGTCTGGAGAGGGCCCCGGCTTGCGGGAGCCCCCTGAGCGGGAGCAGGGGGAGGGGACCATTGCAGCCGGGCAAGTTCCGGTTCGTTTCAGGAGGGCCGCGGGCACCCTCGGGCAGCCGGATCCCGGCCCCTGGACGTGTGTGCCCGCGGAGCTGCGGCGCTCAGCCCGAGGGGCGGTGTCCGTGTCCCACCTCTCCCCCTGGCCTGGCAGGAAGGCCCCCGCTGTTGCAGGAAGTTGGCTCCTCTAGGCGCCTCCGGGTATCCGGGGAAGTGGGCGAGCCCCTGCCCTTGCCCCTCTTCCCGTGGAATATAATCTTCAGATTTACAGCCCTGACAATACACCAGCAGTTCGCCTTATTGATCTACCATCGCCAGGAAGATTGGCACCCGCGGGCCTATCCCCACCCACGTGGTTTCAGAGGCTGTAAGGGAACACTTTGGCATAATCTCTAGCAAGATCCCACCAGTAACCTGGTCCTGGGCTCTCCCTGGGGACAGGGGGGTGGGAAGGGTAATCTCGTCTCAGACACATTTCAGCTTATACTCCCGCCACAACTGGGCTAGACTTCTGACAGAGTGGGGGACTGAGAAATGTTCGGAGATCACAAAGACGGGAAGCCAGAATCCTTGGCGATCCACACGGGATCGGGGGTCAGTCATCCTCAGGCCAGTTGAGACTCGAATGAATACACTTGGAAACATGGCCAGGCTCACTTTCTGAACACAGACCATGGTAGTTGTGATTTTGAGTGGACAGATCCCAAGCTGACCTTGACCAGGCCTTGGCCTTGCCATGTCATGTTGGGGAGGAGTAGAGAAGGAGGGATGAGTAGAGAACCAGGCTTATCTTGTGGAAGGATGTGGGGAGGTGTGGCAAACCTGGTGTGGAAGGAGTTGCCTTACATTAACTGCTGACAATGGGGTTAGGCAAGTGGCTAATGATGAATTAGGTCCTAGGCACATAAGTAGCTTCGAGGACCAAGATTAGATTTATAGAATCACAGCATTTTGAGGGCAGAAGTGTCTTTCAGCAGCAACTGGCAGAGCCTCCTTACCACACACGGAAGGCAATTGAGAGGCTGAGAAGGGCTGTTTGCCCTAGGCCCTTTCCCTAGTGGCAAAATTTAAGAGCTACTCAGTGTAAACATGAGAACTTCTTGCAGTTCAGGTAAAACTGACTTAGGTAAAAAAGGGTTGAGCTGGCTTCTAGTGCAACTGAGTACAGGAGACCAACACTGGCATCAGACTTGGCCTCTTTTTTGCATCTCTTGGCTCTGATTTCTTAAGTATTGGCTTCGTTCTCAGGCAGACTTTCCTTCTGGAAGTATGACCATTTGTGCTGGCAGCCCCAGCAGAAATAGAGCCCTCTCTCCTAATGGTTGGAGCACAAATCCCAGATCTGATTTCCACTGGTCTGACTTAACCTTATGTTTATTCCTGAACCAGTCGTGGCCACAGGGATAGATTGCCCAGGCCTGGGTCCCAGAACTTGGTGGGTGAGGGGATGAGATTCATCCCTACTCTGTGGACTGAAAATGGAGACAAGACAGTCTCAGATGGAAACCACTGTGCTTTGATCAAAAGAGGGAGGGGTGGACTTTGGATGGGAAAAGACTGTATTTCTCATTACCGCACCCTAAAACTTGTTTCAGTCTACCCTTATCTGAACTGAGGTGTGATTGAATAACTTGGTTCTTCTTTTGTCCCATCCGAGTGATGGACGTGTATAATTCTCATGGACCAGGGTAAGGGGGATGATAAGCACAACCCTGCTGGGATTTCTTTAAAAAGAGAGAGAAAGAGGTACCCTGCCCATCTTGTGCAAAGATTGAACAAGATGTTCTCCACATGCTGCTTTCCCCAGACCCACCTCCTGACACATGGTACATCATGACGTTGAGAAGGTGTAGGTTGAGGAAGTCCTGGGAATGGGAAGAGCACTGCCGGCAGTTGGGAGGCCTGGACTGTGGTTCTAGACAAGCTCTGTCACCAGCTAGCTGTGAGGTTTCCAGCAAGTTGTTTGATCTCTGTTTCTGTTTCTTTGTCTAGAGGAGGGAGCTGAGTTGGATGGTCCCTGAGGTACATTGTAGCTCTAACATTTAAATGTTAGCCCTTCAAAAAAAAAAAAAGAAAAAAATGGTAGCCCTTCTTCAACCGAGCGTGAGAATATATCTGTTCAAGGATCTTGGATTCTGCAGAGACCAGGGCAGGACAGGAGCAGAACAACTGTAATGTTTATCTGCTTCATGGCCCCTTTGAGCCTGATGGGAAGAATTTGAATTCAAATTCTCCCATGAGCATCCTGTGTCAGACCTGATTTCTTGTCTTTGCACTTGTGTATGGCCTGTGGTAGGTTATCTTTGTTCTCTTATAAAGTGAATGAATAGAGCTACTTGTGAATAATTTCCCTCCAGCTCTCTTGCCCATGTCCCAATTAGTCACTGGGACCAGTTAACTCCGAATGTATAGAGAAACTGACTTCCTTGGCTCACTGTCTTGTCAATGGTATATGAAGTCAAGGGAAATCAGGTGATCTCTGTCCAAAAAAAAAAAAAAAGGGGTTTCTTACTTTGTAAAATATTATAACAGTTTCATTGAGATGTAATTCATGTATCACACAGTTCACCTTTTAAAAACATACATTTCATTGGCTTTTAGAATATTCACTAGAGTTGTATAACCATCAGCACTGTCAGTTTAAAACATCTTTATCCCCCTGCCAAGAGGAAACCCTGTACACGTTAGCGGGCAGTCCTCATTTCCCCCAGCTTCACTCTAGCTCTAGGCAGTGGCCAGTTAGTTTCTATCTCTATGGATTTGCCTCTTCTGGACATTGTGTACAGATTCATACAAAATATGGTTTTCTGTGACTGGCTTTTTTCACTTCACATAAAATGTTTTCAAACTTCACTGTGTTGTAGCATGTTATCATTACTTGATTCCTTTTTAATTGCCAAATAATATTCCATTGTATGGATAGACCACTTATTTATCCATTCATCAGTTGATGGACATTTGGGTTGTTTCTACTTTTTGGATATTATGAATTATGCTATGAACATTTGTATACAAGTTTTTATGTGGACTTAGATATTTCAGTTTCCCATACCTAGTGGAATTACTGAGTATGGGATAATTCTTTATTTAATGTTTTGAGGAATACTGGACTGTTTTCCAAAGTTGCTACACCATTTTATATTCCCACCAGCATTGTTTGAGGGTTCCAGTTTTTCCACATCCTTACCCATACTTGTTATTGTCTTTTTTTTATTATAACTTTCCTATTGCATGTGAAATTATATCTCATTGTGGTTTTGATTTGCATTTCCCTAATGGATAAAGATGTTTAAAGTTTTTTCATGTGCTCATTGGCCACTTGTATATCTTCTTTGGAGAAATGTCTATTCAGAAATGTCTATTCAGGGGCGCCTGGGTGGCTCAGTGGGTTAAAACCTCTGCCTTTGGCTCTGGTCATGATCCTAGGGGCTGGGATCAAGCCCCATGTTGGGCTCTCTGCTTAGCCGGGAGCCTGCTTCCTCCTCTCTCTTCCTGCCTCTCTGCCTACTTGTGATCTCTGTTTGTCAAATGAATAAACAAAATCTTAAAAAAAAAAAAAAGAAATGTCTATTCAGATGCCCTTGACCATTTTAAAATTGGGTGGTCTTTTTATTGTTGAGTTGTAGTAGTTCTTTATGTACTCTGGATGTTAGACTCTTATCAGATATGAATTGCAAGTGTTTTCACTCATTTTTTCGTTGTCTTTCCACTTTTTTGATGGTATCCTTTGAAGTACAGAAGTCTTTAATGAAATCCATCGTATCTCTTTTCTTTGGTTGCTTACGCTTTTGGCATCATATCTGAGAAATCGTTGCCCACTCCAAGATCAGGCAAATTTATGTCTGTTCTTCTAAGAAAACATTTATGTTTATGATCCATTTTGAGTTAATTTTTATTTATGGCATGTGGATATCTGGTTTTCCCAGCATTATTTGTTGGAGACTATTTATTTTTTTCTCCATTGGGTAGTTTTGGCACTGTTGTAAAAAATTGGCAGTACTCATGAAACAAACTGAGGGTTCCTGGGGGTTGGGTGGGTAGGAATAGGTTGGCTGGGTTATGGACATTGGGGAGGGTATGTGCTATGGTGAGTGCTGTGAATTGTGTAAGCCTGATGATTCACAGACCTGTACTCCTGGGGCAAATAATACATTATATGTTAATTAAAAATATTTGAGAATAAATAAAAATAAAACTCATAAAATTCACAGTAAATGTGAGGTTTATTTCTGAACTTGTTCTATTTCATTGATCTGTAAGTCTCTCTTTATGCCAATATCACACTGTCTTGATTACTGTAGTTTTATTAGTTTTGACATCCGGAAGGATGAGTCCTCCACCTTTGTTCTTTTTCAAGATTGATTTGGCTGTTCTGGATTCTATTTTCATAAGAATTTTAGGATCTGCTTCTCAATTTCTGCACATACAAGCTAGCTGAAATTTGATAGGGGTTGCCTCTAGATTATTTTGGGGAGTATTGCCATTTTAACAATATTGAGTCTTTTTTTTTTTAAAGATTTATTTATTTGATAGAGAGATCACAAGTAGGCAGAGAGGCAGGCAGAGAGAGGAGGAAGCAGTCTCCATGCTGAGCAGAGAGCCCGGTGCAGGGCTCGATCCCAGGACTTTGAGATCATGACCTGAGCTGAAGGCAGAGGCTTAACCCACTGAGCCACCCAGGTGCCCCAATATTGAGTCTTCTAATCCATGAACATGGAATGTCTTTCCATTTATGTAGGTCTTCTTAAACTTCTTTCAACAATGGTGTGTCGTTTTCACAGTATAAGTTTTGCATCTATTTTAAATTTATTCCTAGGTATTTACTCTTTTGGTGCTGTTTTAAGTGAACTTATCTTAATTTTATTTGTGGATTGTTCATTTTAAGTATATAGAAAAACAATTTATTATTGTATATTAATTTTGTATCTGACAGCCTTGATGAGCTTGTTTGTTCTACTTTTGTGTAGATTCTTTAAGATTATCTATATTGAAGATAATGCCCTTTGCAAATAAAGATAATTTTCCTTCTTTTCTAATCCAGGTGCCTCCTCCAGTACAGTGTTGACTGAAGTAGCAAGATTGGACATCTCTGTCTTGTTCTTGATCTTAGGGGGAAAACATTTGACCTTTTAACATTAAAGATGATGATAGCTTGGGGATTTCTGTAGTATTCTTGATCAGGTTGAGGAATTTCTCTTCTTCTGACTTATGGAGTACTTTTATCATGGAGAAATGTTGGATTTTGTCAAAATGCTTTTTCTCTGTCTGTTGAGTGGTCATGTAGTTTTTATTTTTTATTCTATTGATAATTTTTATTACATTAATTTTTGTATGTTGAACCAGTCTTGCTTTCCTGGGATAAATCCTATTTGGTGATGGAGTATGATTTTTTTTTTTTTTTAAGATTTTACCCATTTATTTGTCAGAGAGAGAGAGAGAGAGCGAGCGAGCAGCAGGCAGGGCGAGAAGCAAACTCCTCACTGAGCAGGGAGCCTGATGCAGGACTTGATCCTAGGATATCCGAGATCATGACCTGAGCCGAAAGCAGATGCTTAACCGACTGAGCCACCCAGGCATCCTGGTGTATGATCCTTTTTTATATGTTACTGGATTCAGTTTTGATAGTATTTTCTTGAGGACATTTGCACTTATATTTATAAGAAATACTGATATGTTCTATTTTTTAATGAAAGAATATATGATTCCCTCAATAAAGAACATCCCATTCAGTCCAACAAAATTAAATTCTCTGTCTGGGAACCGACCTGGAGTGATTAGTGAAAATCTCTGGTCTTCTGGTTCTCTGTGTGGTAGACTGACCTAATGTGGGCTCTTCTCCTTCTACTAACACATAAAAATGTGGTAAATATAATAAAATTACTTTTAAGTTCATAGCTGAATAAAATCCAAACCCTTTGTATCACCTATTAAAGGCTTCTTGTTGCCTCTCTGATCTTGTCTCCTAACCACATATACATCTCTTCCTGCCAGCACGTGCAACCACACTGGCCTCTTTGCTTTCTCTGATTGTACCAGGCATACTTCTGCCTTAGGGCCTTTGCACTTAAAATTCCCCTTTTCTAGAACGTTCTTTTCTTAGACATTCACATGGCTTGATTCCTCACTTTTTTTAAGGACTCTATCTAGAATATCATCTGTTAGCAAAGAGACCTTGCCTGGCAACCCCATATAAAATCACCTTTCACCTTACCTCTCTGACACTCTTCCCTTTGCCCTGCTTTACTTTTCTTCATAGAACACATACTCCCTGATAGGCCATATTCTTGTTTTTTATCTGTTGGAGGTTAAACTGGATCCTTCTCTTTTCAGCATCCTCTAGCCCCTACCCCCAGCCCTTGTATACCTCCTGAGATCAGAGATGCTGTCTGTTTTGATCACTGTATGTCTAGAGTATGTTATGTCTAGGCCTGGATTATAGAAGACTCTCGATGAATATTTGTTGACTGAATGGACTTGAAGGAAAAGAAATCCTCAGGTGCTAGAAATTTAGGCGAACTTAAAGCTTGAATGGTAGCTGGTATGCTGACCCTGGGGGGGTTATCACACTCAGAGGCCTTCATACCTGGGGTCCACGGCATCATACTATCCCTGTATGGGGATGGGAGAATTGTGGGTAAATCTCCTATCTAAGAAAGTAAGGTGGAAATTAGTCTTATAAGCAAACAACAGGGACAGTAGTGTTTGTGTAATCTAGGCCATGTCTAATTTTCATACATAAAGTAGTCTCTACTGAAGATAAGCTCTTCTTCCTTTTTTTTTTTTTTTAAAAGATTTTATTTATTTATTTATTTGAGGGAGAGAACACGAGAGGGGTGAGGGTCAGAGGGAGAAGCGGACTCCCTGCAGAGCAGGGAGCCCAATGAGGCACTCGATCCCGGGACTCCAGGATCATGACCTGAGCCGAAGGCAGTCACCTAACCAACTGAGCCACCCAGGTGCCCCCTGAAGATAAGCTCTTAATAAAAGATTACAAAACATGTAAGGAATAACTTACTGAGGGGAAGCCAGCAGACCCAGCGAACTTGAAGATTTTTGACCTTCTAATGGGAATTCTAAAATAAGGGCCCCAAATAATTAAAGCTAAGAGAAGGAGTGGAAACCATAGTGAAAGAATGGGACACCACGAGGGAAGAGCAGGCAATTTAAAAAGAACCAAGTAGAATTTATACATGTGAAAAATACAGTAACTGCAAATAAAGTCTTTTTAGACTAGTTAGGAGATGAGGCATAGCTGAAGAGAATTCAAGAATTAGAGGTTAGATCTGAGAAGGTTTGCCTTCCATGGTGCTGTTCTAGCTGCAAGTTTTATTTGAGACTTTTACTTATTTCGTTATGATACCAGGGTTAGAGTCCTTCTGAGTCATGAAGGAAAACTGCTAAGTCAAATAGATATCCTCTCTAACTAAGCCTTGCCACGTTTCCTCTGGTCAAAGTCTGCAATATCCTGTTCTTTCTCTTCTTTAAGGGCGAATCACCAGGATTTTCAGCTGAAAAATTTAAGAATAATTGAGCCTAACGAGGTGACACACTCAGGAGACCCAGGTGTGGAAAGAGGTAATATTGTGCTTATTAATTAGGTGGAATTTTAGGTCCCTGTACCCTAATCCCAAGTTGGGAGAAAAAGAGAGGATAAAGGATTAAAAATTCCTTGTGGCTGGGACTAAGGGCGTATATATCTGGAAATTAAAAACCATTTTGTCCTTTGGGTTCTGGGTAGTTGGTTACTGTTTATGTATTTACCACTTTCTTTAGGTAGTAAGTTACAGAATTATAATTTTTGTATGTCCTACTTTGGGATTGGGCAGTGGTGGTGGAGGAGGAGGGATAGGTTCTTATTGAAAATGCCCTATTCTAGGGTCTAGGGGCACCTGGGTGGCTCAGTCATTTAAGTTTCCCATTCTTGATTTCACCTCAGGTCACGATCTCAGGCTTGTGAGATCGAACCCAGCATCAGACTCTAGGCTTAAGAGTCTCTCCCCCACCTTGCACACCCCACCCACCCCACCAAAAGTCCAATTCTAGTTTTCCCCATCTCTGATGTAAACTTTTAGTGGTTACCTTAGAGGTTGGCTTTCAATTTTTGTTGTAAAAATTTGAAAAGAGAAAAGTTTATAGTTATAGTACTCTGCTGTACCAATTATGCATTCAGGAAAATCTTTTTGGGAAAAATTTCTGGAACCATGCTCTCTTCCCAGAACTGGTTAGTTGTATTGTTGGGTTGCTAGAAACCTGAATTCTGAAAAGTGGTAAATTATTCTATTTCTATCCCTAGGAAACTAGTGCTTTTCTGTGGGCCACCCAGGAGAACCAGAGCACTTCCTTTTAGTCGATTGAAAAAATTGATTACCTGAAGTTCATCAACCATGACTGTTCTCTTTTTGGCAGAGCA